>JALIZH010025502.1:0-122810 GCA_030522465.1 Rhipicephalus appendiculatus
CTCTCTGTTTTGTTGGTAAGCTTGACCTAAGCTTTCACTACGATGTACCTGACACTCCGGCTCCTGTACAGGTTGATGCGGTGGACGCTGACGCTCCTCCAGTGGAGCCGTCTCGTGAAATAGCGTTCGCTCGGTGCATCGACCCCAATCTCACTCCGAGTCAGCAAGCCCCGATTGTCGATCTCCTTAACCACTTTCGTACATCAGCTTCCACAGTTGTCGACAACATCGCCACCGGAGACGACGCGTCATTACGCCAACGGCCTTGTCGTGTGTCCGCCACGAAGCGCCGCGTCATCTACGAGCACGTAGGAGACATGCTCATACACGGCGCCATAAAACCTTCGCACAGTCCCGGGGCCTCTCCCGTAGTGCTGATAAAGAAGAAGGATCGCACCATTCGGTTTATTGTAGACTACCATTGACTGAACAAGATAACCCGTAAGGATGTTTACCCTCTCCCACGCATTGACGACGCACTAAACTGCTGCCAAGGCGCCGAATTCTTCTCGGCCATCGACTGACGGTCCGTATACTGGCAGGACCCGGAGACTGGGGCCGACCGCCCGAAGACTGTCTTCGTCACCCCTGACGGCCTGTATAAGTCCACCGTCATGGCATTCGGCCTAGGCAATGCTTCTGAAACATTTAAAATAATGATGAATAACATCCCGCTCGGACTCAAGTGGCAGGTCTGCCTTTGTTACCTCGAAGACATTGTCATATTTTCATCTCCATTTCCATTCCACCCACTTTGACTGAACGCGTCCCGACATGCATCGCCAACGCTGGCCTCCAGCTAAACTTGAAGAAGTGTCGCTTTGCCGCTCGGCAGCAAGTCATTCTAGGCCATGTCGTGCCAAAAGATGGTGTGCTCCGTGATCCGTCGAAACTACAAGCTATCGCTGAGTTCCCACGATCCAAGGCCCTGAAAGTGCTTCGCAGCTTCATCGGCTTGTGTCCGTGCTTTCGCCGGTTCATCCGGAACATTGCGACCATCATAAACCCTTTGACACAGATACTTCGTGCTGACCACAGCCTTTCAACCTGGTCACCGAATGGCGATGCCGCGTTTACAACACTGCGTCGTCTCCTGACCTCACCTCCGATCCTACGGCAAACCGACCCAAGTGCTCCGACTGAAGTTTCCACGTATGCCAGGGGTGCCGGCCTTGAAGCCATTCTTGCACAACGAAAGCCTTGTCCCTTCGGTGGGGTCATCGTCGCTTTTGCCAGTCGCTCACTCAGGAAGGCTTAAACCAAGTAATCTGTCAGAGAAAAGGAATACTTTGACTTCATTTTGGGCATTAACTTAATTTTCACCTTACCTCTACGGCCGCCCATTCGACGTGATAACTGATCACTATTCCTTGTGCTGGCTTTCTTCTTTAAAGGAACCTTCTTGCCGTCTAGCTCAATGGGCGCTTCGACTACGGGAATAAGACATTCGTCTGCTCTACCGTTGCGGCAGAAAACACTCTCACACAGATGCCTTGTCCCGCTCTCCACTCAATAGCGAGACTACTTCCCCTAACGTGTCATTATCCGAGTCGTCTCTCTATGCCACGAAGATGCTTTCGTTACAGAGGGACCCCCTTGGATTGTCTCTTTGCTCGACGTCCTGCAACACTCATTGGCCCGTCGTTCCAGCTGTGCATTACGTCGCCAAGCAGCCACTTCCCCTTCGCGATGGGCTACTATAGCATCCTAACTACCTGCCCGACCGCCGTAATTTTATTTTTTTGTGATTCCTTGGCTTCTCCGCTCGGATCTCTGTGCAGCGTTTGACGATGGTCTACAGTGCGCACATGCAGGTTGACTCAAAGCTCACACACGCCCCCCAGCATCGTTATTACTGGCGTGGGTTGTACCGATTCGTCCGTCATTACGTACGCCCCTGCCTCGCGTGTCAACGCCGCAAGGATTCTCCTCGTCATTCAGCTACCGCGCTGCAACCTCTGCCTTGACCAGGTCGTGCATTTGGTAGCGTGGTGTAACGAACTCTATGGCGAGACAGCTCCAATCGAGACGCTCGTGTTTGTGTACGAAGAATCGCGATGACTTAACCGTCATCGGGACAATAACGAGGCCGTTTATGTATTCACCGATATGACACATTTACACGAGATGATAGAGATCCAATATTGAATAGAAAATATTGGAACATATTATGGGAATGCTAGAGAAAGAGTAAAAAAAAAGCCTGTTAAAAAAAATTATACCATCTCCCGCTAAAGGGAACCACGTGTAGATGCGAAGCAGCGGGCGCTAACGCTTACACTGGCGGCGGCGTTGACGCTGGCGCTCATCGCGGCGTTGCGCAGGAGACAAACCTGGGAAGGCGCAGTCACGCAGTGATAGACCGGTGTTTCCTGCTGGAACATGCCAATCGCTGCTAATGGGAAATGAGAGACAGAAGACTCCGACTGGACACAGCGACCCGCAGTCCACTTTTAGTTAACGCCCACGCTGCGAATTTTTATTCTTCAACAACGCACAAGAGAAATCTCCCACCGGCACTACCTTGCAGGTCAAGATCCATTGCCATATATACGGGGTGGCCAGTGAACGGTTGTGCTGCGCGAGCAGTCGGATTTTTTCAAACAAGAAACGCGCTAGCCGACGCTGCCTGTGTCGGCGTCGCGAAGCGAGAGAGGGGGGGACGCGCATGCGCAGTGGGGGGTGTGGACGCCACGGGGAGGGATGCCTAGATGAGAGAGGGGGGGAGAGAGGGAGGGGACGCGCATGCGCAGAGGGGGCGTGGACGCCGCGGTCAGGGATGCCTAGAGGAGAGAGAGGGGGCTTTTTTTATTTATTTTTTTTATAAGGTTCGCGCATGCGCACTATGGGTGGTCGGCCGCACACCACCACTACCACCACCACCACCGGATTAAACTTCGCCATAAGACGCTTCGCATCTAATAAAGTTCACCGGAGATTAGAGCGGCGGTCAAGTGCCGGAGGCAGGCTCAACGCTGGGAAGAGACGGCCTACGCTGGGGTAGCATGGTGGGTGCGCTTCCAAGCGCAGTCAGGAACGCGGCTTATTGTAGAGGTCGTTGACCTGGAGCACGCATGGTGATCTCAAACGCTGGCTTGCGCTCGGTGCTGTAGACGTCAGACTCGCCTGGCGGGAACGTCCTGGCGACATTTCAACCACGCTAGGCTCGAAGCGCCAGGACGGTTGGTTTGGCCCCAGGTGGGCGCCCGCTAATTAATGAGCTAGCGCTGACAGGGAAAGTACAGGAATTGAGAGTTTCACTTCAAAATAGATTCGAGGCTCTAACCGAGGAAACCGGCGTTAGCGTCGACGCAATGAACGATAATCTGACTAGTATCATTAAGGAGTGTGTATTGGAAGTCGCGGGGTAGAATCATTAGACAGGACACTAGCAAGCTGTCCCAGGAGGCAAAAAACCTCAGTAAAAGACGTAAAACCAAAAAAGCCTCAATTGCAACACACTAAATAAAGCTGGCGGAGCTTTCGAAGTTAATCAATAGGTGTAAGGTAGCCGACATAAGAAGGTATAACATGGAGATAATTGAGCATGCTGTAAAGAGCGGAAGAAGCCTAAAAGCTGTGAAGGCAAAACTCTGCATAGGCAAAAATGAGATGTATGCATTAAGGGACAAGAAAGGCACGGTCACAACGAATTTGGATAGGATAGTTGATGTAGTGGAGGAGTTCTACATAGCAGCCGAGACAAGGAGGAAGATGTCGTCCAGAGGATTTTTGAATAGCCCAGAGGAATTTGACATCCCACCAGTAACGACAGGGGAAGTAAAGAGAGCTCTTGAGGGATGGCAAAGAGGCAAAGCCGCTGGCGAGGATAAAGTAACATCAGACCTGTGAAAGACTGTGGAGAGATTGTGTTAGAAAAACTGGCCACCCTATATGCGAAGTGTCTATTGACGGGAAAGGTACCAGAATATTGGAAGAATGCCAACATAATCTTAATCCATAGCAAAGGAGACGTCAAGGACTTGAAAAATTACAAGCCATTCAGCTTACTGTCCGTTGTCTACAAGCTATTTGCAAAAATAATAGCTAATAGAATTAAGACGACATTAGAGCTCAATCAACCAAATGACCAAGCAGGATTTCGGACAGGCTACTCAAGAATAGACCATATTCATGCTATCAGTCAGGTGATAGTGAACTGCGCGGAATACAACCAACCCCTAGAGATAGTCTTCATAGATTACGAGAAGGCATTTGACTCTGTCGAGATATCAGCAGTCATGCAGGCACTGCGGGATCAGGGCATCGACGAAGCCTATATAAACATACTGGAAGAAATCTACAGCGGACCCACAGCCACCATAGTCCTCAATAAAAAAAAGGGACAGAATCCCAATAAGGAAGGGTGTAAGGCAGGGAGACATGATCTCTCCAATGCTATTCACCTCGTGTTTACAGGAGGTTTTCAGGGCGCTATATTGGGAAGAGTTAGGTATAAGAGTTAATGGAGAATATCTTAGTCACCTGCGGTTCACTGATGACATTGCATTGATGGGTAACTCAGGGGACGAATTACAGCTCCTGATTTCTGAACTGGGCACGGAAAGCAGAGGAGTATGTCTGAAAATTATTATGCATAAAACTGAAGTAATGTGCCACAGTCTCGGCAGGCAAGAGCGCTTTGCGATTGTTGGCGAGACACTGGAAGTTGTAAAGAAATATGTCTACTTAGGAGAAGTAGTAACCTCGGAGCCGAACCATAAGAGTGAAATAACTAGAAGAATAAGGATGGGGTGGAGCACGTTCGGCAAGCATTCTCAAATCATGATTGGTAGTCTACCACTATTCCTCATAACGAAGGTATATAACAGCTGCATCTTACCGGTACTCAACTACGGAGCAGAAACCTGGAGGCTCACAAAAAGGGTTCAACCTAAATTGACGACGATGCAGCGAGAAATGGAAAGGAAAATGATAGGTGTAACCTTAAGAGACAGGAAGAGGGCAGAGTGGGTCAGGGAACAAACGGTGTTTAAGGATATTATAGTTGAAATCAAGAAGAAATCTACAGGGGCCAGGTACGTAGCGCGTAGACAGGATAACCGCTGGTCGTTGAGGGTAACTGACTGGATTCCAAGAAAAGGCAAACGCGTGAGAGGGAGACAGAAAATTAGGTGGGCAGATGAGAATAATAAGTTTGTAGGTATAACGTGGCAGCAGAAATCACAGGACTGGGTTGATGAGATTATTAAGTTTGCAGGTATAACGTGGCAGCAGAAAACACAGGATTCGGTTGACTTACAATGAATCGGTTACAGTTACAGAGCACATATTCAAACAGGTAAAACGAGAACACAATAACAAAACATAAAAAAAATCACAGCATATCCACGGAGTGAATGATGATGAGTGGGCGAAGCTCCGGAGGTTCATCGGTAAACCGTGAATCTTCCGTGAAATTCGCCCGGTACATCATCAAAGACGTGACAAACTGTGTGTATATAGACAAGAAATTTATATTTTATGAGCCGTGATTTTCCGTTTTGTTTTCGTTTCTTCGTTGGTCGTGGTTACCGTTTACATAAGCCGTGGCTTCCGTTGCCCCTTTATTATAACGGCTTTATGGTCGGTGAAATGGAGGGAGAGCGGTTCCTGGATGGGTCATAGTGGAAAGTTTGCAAAGACGAGTCGATGCAGGTTCCTCGGATCTTGGTTGGTTGCATGTGGTCATATGATATGCATGTGAGACCATATCGCGATGCCATGTGTTGTATGGCATCGCGATCGTCATCGTCATCAGCGTCATCGTTATGACGCATAGTGCGTACATTCAATGTACCCACTATGCGGCACAGAGCTGTGCCGTGATGGCAGCGTCATCGTCACCGCACAGGGGTGGCTACGACGACGACGACGACAACGACGCAGGACGACGCCAGACTAGCGTACGCCTTAAGGAGCTTCGCCCCTAAAATGTAATACATGTGTTCAAACTAGTAGCTCAGCAACGGAGCACACATTTAGTCGGAACAAGAAATACGAATAATACAAATGCATACATACCCATACGCATAAACATACAAACATCCACGTATACACACACAATTTCATAATAGTTCAATCGCCCTCCAGCTAATACTGTGAGGATAAATGAAGGCAGCCCAAAAAAGAGAGAAAAAAGAAACTCTCAGGAACTAATTCTCAGCTTACAAAGACTGCTGTGTACAAGGAATGGATGCACAAAAACATTATTCAATTACGTAGAAATAATCTTTAAGCTTCTTTAAGAAATATTCACGATTTAGAGAGGAAGTGGTATCTGTAGGCACTTGTTCCAGTAATATATTGCCAGGAAGAGGGGGGGGGGCTTTATTTAAAAAGTTTGTACGTGCAAGAACGGGTTGCACTTTAAAAGGGTGATCAAGGCGGGGGAAGATACGATGGGCAGGTCTGATGTGGCATGCGCTGAACGATGAACTGGATTGATAAAGTTTGTAGAAATGAGACAGAAGTGCGATCAGTCTCCTATTTTCTCGGCGGGTTAGATGAAGACATTTTTTTAGGTTAGTTATACTAGATGTTCGTAAGTAATCTTTTGCATTGAAATGGGCTGCTGTTTTTTGGACTGCCTGGAGTTTGTTGATTAGGTAAGACTGGTGGGGGGTTCCAAATTTTTGCTCGAACCAGTGCCGTATAAGGCAATAATTTAGTAGAGTTGTTTTCCAAGCAAAGGTTATGCCTGATGAAGCCAAGGGTTCCGCATGCACTGCTACAGACTCCTTCGATAGGATCATTCCATGAAACGTTAGATGATAAATAAACGCCCAAATATTTTATTGTATGCGCATGTGCAATTGTAGTGTCACTTATCGAATAATGGTAAGGATGGGATTAAATTTAATGAAAGCTACAGCTATAGTTTTGGAAACATTTATTTACATTTTCCACTGTTTACACCACTCGGCAATTTTCGTTAGGTCCGATTGCAAAGCGTCAGTATCAGAAGGGTTAGATATTCGTTTATAAATTACGCAGTCGTCTGCAAATAATCTAACTGTAGATGAAATGTTACTGCTGATGTCACTTACATATAACAGGTATAAAATAGGCCCCAATAGAGAGCCCTGAGGCACCCCTGTTTTAACCAGTGATCGTCAGGAAGAAAATTCATTGGCCGTTGCGAATTGGTGCCTCTTGAATAAAAAATTACTTATCCAATTCACAGCCTGACTATGTATATTAAAATAGCGAAGTTTAATTAAAACTTCCCCATTGCCCGCTAAAGGGAACCATGTATCGATGCGAAGCAGCGGGCAGATGGCTGGTTTGAGCGGGACAAACGTCGCCGCTCTCGTTTCGCCGCAGCGGCCCGGGCGCTCATCGCGGCGCTGCACAGGATAGAGAATGAGGCGCGTGCGTTCCGTCATTTTCATACCGCGGAACTACCGTGGCGCCCCCCAGTGGAGTATGCAGCTGTCGCACAAAGCCCCCCGCAAGCACATGCAAGCAAGATCAAGCAATGAAGTCAACGGGACGCGGGCGCCGCACCGTAGAGTAGAGGATTCCTAGAGGAGAGAAGAGGGGGGAGCGTAGGAGAGAGGGGGGAGGGGACGCGCATGCGCTGTGGGGGTGCGGGACGCGGCACGGACAAAGCCCCCGCAAGCACATGCAGGCAAGATCAAGGAATGAAGTCAACGGGACGCGGGCGCCGCTCCGTAGAGTAGAGGATTCCTAGAGTAGAGAAAAGGTGGAGCGTAGGCGAGCAGAGACAGGGGCTGCGGGACGCGGAAAGGAGGGCCGGACAAAGCACCCGCAAGCACATGCAAGCAAGACAAGGAATGGAGTCAACGGGACGCGGGTGCCGCTTCGTAGAGTAGAGGATTCCTAGAGGCGAGAAGGGGGGAGCTTAGCAGAGGGAGAGAGGGGGGAGGAGACGCGCGGGCGCTGCGGGGGGTGTGGGACGCGGGAAGGAGGGACGGACAAAGCCCCTGCAAGCACATGCAAGGAATGGAGTCAACGGGACGAGGGGCGCCGCTCCCAGAGTAGGAGGATTCCTAGAGGCGAGAAGGGGGGAGCTTAGCAGAGGGAGAAAGAGGGGGGAGGAGACGCGCGGGCGCTGCGGGGGTGTGGGACGCGGGAAGGAGGGACGGACAAAGCCCCCGCAAGCACATGCAAGGAAGATCAAGGAATGTAGTGAACGGCACGCGGGCGCCGCTCCGTAGAGTAGAGGATTCCAAGAGGAGAGAAAGGGGGGGAGCGTAGGAGAGCAGAGAGAGGGGGGCGGGAATGAGGGACGGACAAAGCACCCGCAAGCACATGTAAGCAAGATCAAGGAATGGAGTCAACGGGACGCGGGCGCCGCTCCGTAGAGTACATTCCTTGATCTTGCTGACGCGCATGCGCTGTGGGGGGTGTGGGACTCAGGCGCCGCTCCGTAGAGTAGAGGATTCATAGAGGAGAGAAAAGGTTGGAGCGTAGGAGAGGAGAGAGAGGGGGTGTGGAACGCGGGAAGGAGGGACAGACAAAGCCCCCCGCAAGCACATGCAAGCAAGATTTTGAGCCACGTTTGACTAGCTTCTTGACCTTCTGCTTCTGTCTTGCACCACCGTATGCCCTGATTGCAGTGCGTCGTCTTCTTCGATGTTCTCGGTGGCGCGCACTTTTAACACGATTACCCCACTTAACTTTTCACTTCAAACTTCACTTCACGCACGGCCACTTCACTTATCATATTAGGCATCGATCTCTGTGGCTCGCTACCATGCACATCAGATCGCAACCGCTGTGTGATTGTGGCCATCGACCATATCACGCATTATGCGAAAACGTATCCTTCACGCAGCGCCTCTGCGCGTGATGTTGCCTCGTTTCTTCTGCGCCACATCATACTTCGTCATGGGGCCCATTACGGAGTGATGCCGTGCATTTCTCTCCGACATCGTAGAATCTCACCTCAAAGATTATCGAGTCATTTAGCACACCACAACTGCCTATCACCGATTAATAGGATGACTGAGCGCTTCAATCGCACTCTTGGTGACATGATGGCCCTGTACGTCACGCCTGACAATTCCAATTGGAGCCATCTTCACCCATTTGTCACACATGATTCTGATACCGCCACGTAAGCCACCACAGGATTTTGCCCCTTCTTCCTACTGTACGCTTGCGAACCATCCTCCACAATGGATAGCATTCTTCCAGATAGCCCTGATGCTTCGGAAAATACTACACTGCCCCAGGCTGCAGAGGACCAGCAGTGCCAGAAAGGTCACCGTGATCCTGGCGTCCCGCCTTCATCCTATGTTCCTGGTTCGCTTTTGTGGCTTTTGGTACCTGCTGTAAGTAACACCTGGCACCCAAATTCGTCTCAATGTACCAGGGCCCTTAACATGTAGTGACTCAAACATCTCCCGCTAACTACATCGTGGAGCCTCTTGAACCACCTTCGGATAAGCGCCGTCGAAACCGCGAAATTGTGGATGTAGAATGTTTAAAGCAATACTATGACCCACCTGTGCGATTGTGCCCCTTAGTAGCCGTTACGGCTTCTTTTCCCCCGGGGGAGATAGCTGTACTGGAAATAATGGGTAGCGACGATGTGGCTTGAAAGGAGGGAACGACGACGGTTTCGTCATGAAAGCTTTGTTTCGGTGTTGTTCCGTGTGTCACCTCTCGGTGCTCGGCTCTACCACCTCAAAACTTCGTCACTCAGAACGACTCTCGATAGTTTATACGTTATAATTAGGCGGCCTACGTGAATAAATGCCTGCTGTAAGTAACACCTGGCACCCAAATTCGTCTCAATGTACCAGGGTCCTTAACATGTAGTGACTCAAACATCTCCCGCTAACTACATCGTGGAGCCTCTTGAACCACCTTCGGATAAGCGCCGTCGAAACCGCGAAAGAGCATCGATAGAGCACGTGAAACTTCTCTGTTGTTTGCGATCGAATATAATGATTTGAGAGCGTAGCCCTCAGGTATCCATCTTGCGCCTAGCGGCGTCATTGTTAACGGAGAGAACGAATGAAGTCGAAAGAGAGCAAAAGACAGATTCAGCGAGCCGCTGTGATAGCGTCCGCGATGCCTCTTCCCTGCTCGCGCTTCTTGTGAGAGCGGAATGCATGCCTCTTGCTCACGGGCGCGAGAAATTTGGTTGGCCTTTGGGGCGTGTCAGAAGAAGACGTGCGTTGGTCGAAGAGACACATTGTGTGCAGAGCATTGTACCGAACTCTTATATGTAGTTTTCCTGCTCAGGTCTGCGTATAATAATAAAGTTTTATAGCGCACCTCTTAGACGCCTGTTCCTGCGTTTAGCGGCGTCCTCTTCGTTGTAACAGCTAAGGCCGACGAGGACAAAAGAAAGCGAAGGCGTAGCGCTGCGGAGGATGAAAGACGGTGTTAGCGAGGAGAGCGCGAGGAGAAGGAAATGACAGGGGTGAGACGACATGTTCTCTAGTGGCCACCCGTGGTGCCACGGAAGAAATAGGAATCAACTCACACGCGAGAATCTAGAAGCGGGGCAGATCGAAAAAGAGTTGTGGGAAAAAAACAGGAATCAGCTTACACGTGAGATTGTACAAGCGGTAGGGATCTAAAACATACGTTATCGAAAATATGATAAATGGCCAGCTCGTTCAATTCCTCGAAGCAGACAATCACTTGACCGATTGCAGTGCGCTTTTGGGGAGGGTTGGTCTACCTCTGACCATCTGACACCTATCGAGGCACAAATTTGTGACTGTTTTGTCTATAGGCGATTTTTTGTTTCGGTGTTCATCGGTATGGAGCAGACCTATAACATCACATGGTGCTTTCGCATACTGAAAGACTCTCATGTCTACGAGGTTGGATGATTACCACAACCAAAAGGTGCTTGAGCAATTGCACGATTGCGCCACAAACTGCACGTTCTGCAGCCGAATGGGGAAATTTTCATCTCAACCGTTTGTCCAGAAAACTGGAGGGTCACAAGGGGATTGCGTGAGTTCCATAATTTTTCTGATCAAATGACTTTGTTGAGTATTTTCACGTTAAGGAATATGTCTTATTTCAGATATGTCGCCAGTGTACTGGTCGTTTTTAAATCGTGCAACTTTTGAATGTATGAGCGGCAGGTTCAAATTGGCATCACCAAAGTCTCTAGGTGGGCAGACGAGATGGCGTTCCGACTTCATCCAGTAAAAAGCACTTGCGTCTTATTCTCAAGAAACAGAGTACAATTTTCAAGGATGTTTGTAGCTTCCCCGTCATTACCCATAAAATCTATAGAGCGACCTCTGAAATAATGTTATGGCTGTTCTCGCTTCATCAAAAAGTCGCCGGCCTCCGGCATTTTCGCCTCAAGGTCCGTGAGGAGGCATTGGTGCTATTTATAGTCTCTCACTTGTAGATATTACGCTCATTGGTCATTCCCGCGACGCCTATAGATTACATCACGGCTCAGTGCCGTAATTTAATACTCTATACATATCTTTTACGAATATACATAGGACGTCATTTAGGCCTCCATGTATTCATAGTATATCATGTAATCGAAAAACCACATAAAAAGACATGGCGTTATTCTTTGGCCAACCCTCGCCCCTGTGCAAGACAAATCCACAAGCCATCGATCACCATTTGTGGACATCCGTGCTCGTGTGCCCGTAGCGCAATGGGCTGAGCACCGGGCAGCTACCGTCGCGGGTTAAGTAGCTGTGTGTTTGATACCGACGTATCAGAAATTTTTTAACATGAAAGTGTTTTATGCCGGGGTTCACCACGGCTCCAGTGGCGTATTACCATCAGAGATATGACGCTAAACTAACAGATGGCAAAGAAAAGCAATAGAAGTCCCTAGTCGGGAGTCGATTCTACGACTTCTCGCAACGCAGTGCGCGGCGCGAAACGATTCCGCCACAAACCGCACGTTCTTCAGCATACTAACATCGAGCTATTTATATACACCAGTTACCGAAGACGGTACTCAGAGCTCGACGATTTCAGCGTATTTTCGCTATCACTAGCGAGATAGGGCGACGGGCGTGAATGGTTTAAAGGTGGTGGCTCCGCGCGAAGCGAGGCGCCCTCGCTTCTCCCGTGATTGGGGCGGTTGTTTCGCCATAAGTTGGCGTTCAAGCGACAGAGAGCATGAAGCTCACTTCGCTCCCTGCAGCGGCCGCGTTTGCGAAAGAAGCGCGCTGCTCCCACGCAAGGAAGTAACAACTGTGGCAGTTGTTACTTCGTGCTCACCCGTGCACATAGATTTATGTACACGTTAAAAAAGCGCCAGCGGGCGAAATTTCTGGAGCCCTCCACTACGGCGTCTCTCATTATCATATTGTGTATTTTGGGACGTTAACCCCCTGATATTATTGTTAGTTCACGCTCGTCTTCTGTACAGTTTTGCGTTCTTTCCATGCGCCCTTCTTCGCGTTTCAGTAGCACGGTTTAATTGCCATGCAGTGACAGTTTTTAGCGCGTGCTAGTCCTGTGTATTTTCTTTTTTTGCGGTCTTTCTGCTTGAGGTGTGTGCTGCAAGTTTCGAGCTGCTTGCCGTTCTTCGCCTGGCATTACAATTTGTTGCTTTAGCATTCATTCCTTCGCTATTGTGGCGAAACTATGCAAACAAACTCTCAACTACTTTTGTGAAGACAAGTTTCACTCTCGTGTTTTACCGATATTTATGACAAATGAATCAGCCAGGTTTTCTAGCTTTTTCTTACATGTGGCTGCGTTGATTTTCTGACATCATTTGCGTGACACAAATGGCGTCAGTACACTCTTTGTGAACCCCGGTATCAAGCGCTTTCGTGTTAAAACAAGGGGGGGGGGGGCGCAAAAATGACTTCGCCTGGCGGGCAACTGAGTATTTAGCCTGGCAGGGAAACAAGTGGAGTCGCAGCTTTGGGACTCACCTAGGGTAATGTTTCGAATGCGGAAGAACTTATGAGCCAACGCAATCCACCTGTCAGTTCATTCGTCGATCACGCGACGCGTGGGGCGACAGAGCAGTTAGTGTAAAAAACGCAATAAATTGGAAAGGAAGACCGACGATGGCACTGCGTTTTCACTGTGATACGAGACGGCCAACAGGCGATTGACTTTACCATCGGCCTAAGCGTCGATGCTTACAGACGAGCAACATATCTGAATATTTCCCCGCTCGCACAGGGTATGATGTTCCTAGTACTCTTTCCGCCCGCTTATTTTAAGCGCGTTTACACGCCCAGAAGCTTGCATCTGCGCCCTTTGGAACACTATAATGCTGAGCACAAGGCCTACATGAAAGCGAAGGATATGTACACGCACCAAACAATTCACGGGTGAGTATGGCAAACAGATTCTTTATTGACAGCAAACGAGCAGTACTCTTTTAATTAGAGAAATAAAACTATCATGTTGAATGAATTATCGGGAGGTCGTAAACGGCTCGCCTTCGTATTTAGGAACAAAACGAACATTAAAGTGTCTCGCCTAATTGCACCGTCATTTAGCGTTTACAATAACTAGTGTGTATTACAAGACAGTCGTAAAACGCCATGACGAGCTGCTACACAGATATGCACTGCTCAGAATATGAGCTACTGCTTTCGTAACCATCACTTAGTACCCCTCGAAGACTATGCATTACAACATGCTGTGGCCAAGCTGAGTACATGAAGCAGGTGCGTGTTTACACAAATAAGTCACGCTGGTACGGAAGCCAATTGAAGCGTAAGCCTTCAAACACCTCTACGATCAGTGCTAATGTATGACGTACAAGAATGCACAACACTGTCAGTGGCTACAAAGCAACACGTTGTAATGAGCGACCAAAAATAACAAATGTGCACACATGACCAAAACGACTCTACCAGTCATCGCCGAACAACCTGCAGAAATCTCTCCCTTCGGTGGTATCAGAGCTCTTACGGCACCATACAGCAGCGGTAGAGCGACCACCTACCATAACTACAGCGCAGCTATATCAGCGAAGTACAAAAACAAACAAACAGAAAACACAGATGATTACGATACTACCCTATGCGAATTTTGAGTGCAGCTGTTTAGGAGCCTTGATTTTGCGATAAGTTGAGCCGAATGCGTCTGCTTAGGCGGCGCGCACCTCTTCATTCTGGCTTCTGCAGCGTGAGCCTCGACTCAGGCAGATCGTTTACGAATAGCGGCAGACGACCCACATCCACCAGTTGCGTCGCTCGCTGTCTAGAAAGAATTGGCTGATACTATTTTGTATATACGTGCACGGTTTACATTAAGGAATGAGTGCCGTGGTTAGCTGACTGGAGTAGCAGTTTCGTGCAGCGTATCTGACGTCAAACGCCACGGACAAAGCAGAGCGCGACTGCCTCGTGGACCGGCGTACCACGAGAGGCAGCGCGTGCGCCCTGTTCCACAATAGGCGACGCACGACGGCGCGCACTCCTATGGCACCACGGGTGGCCGTCGAAGAACCTGTCGTCTCACCAATGCCGTTCCGTTATCCTCGTGCTCGCCTGAATATGGCCGTCTTGCATCGCCCGCTGCGTTCCACGTGCTGTGTCTCTCGTCTTCCTTCGGTCTATATGTTACGCCGACATCACTCAACGTAAAAACGGGCGCATAAGAGCTGAGCTCTAACAAGCTCGCAAGAAAACGGAAACCACCGCACACAGTCCAACTATCGGTTGAATGCCAGGTGCGCATCTGCGCGTTAGTGGCGGCAGCCAAAGAGGAGCTGTTGAACTATTCTGCTTCCTCCCTGGTGTGGGCTAAGTGCAGAAGTCCGGTGGCAGGTCGATATGGTCGGACGTGTGAACATCTGCTGAACCTAATGGTATGGCAATCACTAAACATATTTAGTGCTCGTAAGCACTGAGGGCAATACGGAAGTGAAAAAATTGTCACGTATCTCGGGAGTGCTTGCGATGCGGATGGATGTGAGAGAGTCGGGAGACGGAAGTGGCACAGGAAACCCGCTTTATCCCGGAAAAAACGGCAAACAGAAAATACACTCAAAATTCAAACAACCAAGAAACATACACAAAATTATCGGCATGGAAATCGGTAACGGACTACAATCCAAGCTAGGGTCAACTCTAGCCCTAAGCAAGTCAATAGCCACTATGGCTTCTCAGGGGTAGCTTTATACACGTAGCGCGCCCTAATGGAACGCTCGTGGCGTCCGTCCGGTGCGAAAGATTCACTGTCCCGTCGCAGAAGTGCTCGGAGACGTGTCCCGGTCGTCGACGTCGGTCCGCATCTGTGCTCCTTGTATCCCTCGCTCGCACTCCAGTCGCCGTGGAGTCGTCGTCGGACTTGCAAGGTTAGGCCTAACTCCTTGCCACCCGATCCAACCGAACCTGGTTCTCCGAGGATTGTCGGTTGAAGGCCTGTCATCCGGTCAAGAAGAGGAAGCGCTGCTGGCGCGTCGAAAACTGCTGAGGCGAGACGGCTGCAAGGCCGGGAAGCCTCGCTGGTCACGTACCGAGGTCGACGGCCACATCCCAAGCCTCCCGCTGCCTCCAGAAACCGAGCTACCGCTGCTCGCCGCTTTTGCGACGCTGAATACTTCCAAATGCTTCTTTCGGTGCTCTACCGAACAATGCCATCACTTTCTTCCTGGATTTTCAACCACAGCTCGGGTCGCATGCCACGTGCCTTTCGCCGACGAATCACGCGCGCGGACGTGGCAGCAGAGCACACCATTGGGTACTTTTCCGTGGCTCCGCACACCATCGCCACTCGCACACCTTCGGCAAGTGCCGCGTGCCCCTTTTACTCATGACACAATTATGTAAGAGAACAGCTTTTTTTTTGCGAAAACGATGGTTCCCTTATTTTTCAATATTGCGTTGAGTACGACGCCATTGGCGTGAAATTGTGTGTTAACGATGGCGGGATTTTGAGGGAAACGAATTGTTTGGGTTCGTTTTTTTAGCAGCTGCGTGGTCGATTTTTTCGCCCTCTTAGGCGATGGGGGGACTGGCTACCTCGTCATGTTCCTCGCTGTTGCAGGTTATCTCAGCTGCTCATATTTTTTACAAAAAACAACAACACTAGAATGTACTGTATCACTTTTCATCCATGTGTATCCTTCTCATTTATGAGGCTAGCACAAAGCCACGAGATATGGTGTGCAAATGAAAACGTGCCAGCAAACATAAAAGCGGGATTTCTTTCAACAAACTTTTTGAGAGGTGACGAGATTCACGTAACGAAGGTAAAAGCATCAAAAATTTTTACTTTTTGTCTGACGGCACTGGCGCTGAGAACATCGCAAAAAATGCGTTTTACTCCGATACCTACATCGAGTATAGATGTTAGTCGCTAGGAGCGAGAGCTGCTGTGACGCCCTCAAGCTTCATTGTGTCTCATGAAGCTCCAATGAAAGAGGGAAGCTTTTTTTTCGTTATGATGTGTAACTGTACGCGTGTGAATGTAAAATATATTCATCCGTTCATTCTTGGCATGAACCCTTGAAGAACTCGATAGATATTTCGCGGATAGAAAGCTTTGTTGTTGACACAATATTTTCGCCTTTTATAGCACTAGGCTACTCCGACTGACATATTTAGGATTACAGAAATATTTGACACCGCCTCCGTTTGCTCAGTATGTATCGCTGACTGCCTATGTAGCATTATTAGTCACCATATTTATCTGGAATAAGAAGCTAGGTGTACCGGCCGGCAACCTCTGCTGTGTGAACGCACCAACATCAACGGCCGCAGCAGCGCCACCGCAGGCAAAAAGTAAACCTACATAAACGCGCGCGTTCTCAGAATAAAGAGCATTCCTTCGTGGGCCTCGAGCGTGCGTCTGTGTTACTACATCATCTGGCGACGAAGATGGCGGCGGATCCCTAGTCATCTTCGGCACCGTGCGTCTGTCCTGCGTCTCGCTTGCTACAGAGCGGCTCAAGATGTCGAAGTTTTGGGAATTTGACTCTTACGTCGAAGGCGGTGACGAAGACTTCAATTCGTATGTCGAGCGTTTCGAGCATTACTGGAAAGTAACACAAATCGAAGACAGCAGCTTGAAGAAGTCCGCGTTCATCACTGCCCTAGGGAAACGCCCGTACAGGACCCTGAAGGATTTGCTGTTGCCTGCTAAACCGGATGACAAGTCGTTCGAAGACCTCGTCAGCGTCTTGAAGGAACACTATGCACCGGGCAGCCAAGTGATTGCTGACAGGTTCAAGTTTAACCGCCGGCACCAGCTAGAGGGTGAGTCAGTTTCGGCGTTCGCCGTAGAACTGCGACACATGGCAGCCAAGTGCGCGTTCGGAAACTTTCTAGACGACGCGTTACGCGACCGGTTCGTGGCGGGGCTCAGCAACCCGGCCATTCAAGTGACGCTGTTGAAGAAGAAAGAGTTGAACTTTGAAACAGCGTGCGACTTGGCAAAGGCCGCGGAACTCGCTGAAAGAGAGGCGAAGGGCTTCCGACCGCATGAGGGAAATGCGCAAATGGACGAAGCCATCCACGCTGTCAGCAAGAAAGGCCGTCCACAGCGAAAGCCTAAGGTGAGCGCACCGCAAGTTTTCGGTCATGGTGAAAATTGCCATAGATGCGACGATAAGCACCAAGAAAGTGACTGTAAATACCGGAAAGCTCGATGTCACTGGTGCAAGAACATGGGTCACTTAGCGAAGGTGTGCATGAATAAGCACGGCAAAGCTGTTAATACGCTCGAAGTGCAGAACGAGACGGACCACTTGCAGCTCTTTCAAATCGAGTTAAACAAGCAAATACAGCGGCCCTATCTAGTGGAAGTGAAAATCGCTGGGCATCCTGTAAGCATGCATATAGATACCGGTGCAGCCGTATCTATTATTAATGAGCAGATATACGCTCGATTGCCACAGAAGCCAGCTTTGAGAAAGTGCCCTCTCGAGCTGAAAAGTTATGGCGGCACGCCACTCGAAACGACAGGGCAAGCACATGTGTGTGTTGAGTATGAAGGTCAAAAGAAAGACCTACCGGTGGTTGTCGTTCCCGGAACTCAACCATGCCTGCTAGGGCGCGACTGGCTTGCCCAGCTCAAGCTGAACTGGGGTCACGTTTTCAACGTGGAAGCAGAGCAAACCGTGAAACTCCTGCTGCAAAAGTATCGTGACGTGTTCAGCTCACAAGTTGGTTTGATTAAGGGCTATGAAGCAAAAATAGTCTTGAAAGAAAAGGCTCGTCCAGTCTTCTGTAAGGCTCGACCTGTTCCCTACGCGCTGAAAGATGTCGTCGAACAGGAAATACTCGCTCTCAAGGAAAGATGCATCTTGCAGCCTGTCCTGCAGAGCGACTGGGCCACACCATTTGTCATCGTCCCAAAGCCTGACCACAAGGTGAGATTGTGCGGAGACTACAAGATAACATTAAACCCTTTCATAAAGACTGATCACTACCCATTGCCACTTGTAGAGGACATTTTTGCAGTCCTGGTTGGCGGAAAAGTCTTTACTGTGCTTGACTTAACCACGGCATACCAGCAGGTTCCCGTGCATGAAGATTCTCAGAAGTTGCTTACCATTAATACGCAACTTGGTTTGTTCAAGTGTTTGCGCATGCCTTACGGTATTTCAAGCGCCCCGGCAATTTTTCAGTCTGTGATGGACGAGATGCTGAAGGGACTGGAAGGAGTCGTGTGTTACTTGGACGACGTTCTCATAGCCGGAGCATCTATCGAGGAATGCCAGACTCGAGTGGATGCTGTGCTCGCAAGGTTTCAACTCCATGGAGTTAGAGTGAAGCAAGAGAAATGTAAGTTTTTTCAACCTTCTGTGAAGTACTTAGGCCACATTATTGAAAATTCAGGCGTGCGCCCTTGCACAGAAAAGTTTGAGGCTGTGCGAAGCGCCCCAGCTCCCACAAATCAGACGGAGCTCAAGGCTTATCTGGGAATGCTTACATTTTATGCCAAGTTCATTCCGAACATGTCTACCAAGCTCAAGCCATTGTATAACCTACTGAAAAAGAATGCAAAGTGGCATTGGTCAGTTGAGGAAGAGCGCTGCTTCCAAGAAAGCAAGCAATGGCTAACGAGCGAGAACATTTTGACGTTCTATGATCCTTCCAAACCACTAGGATTAGTGGCAGATGCATCTACCTACGGAGTAGGAGCGGTGCTTTTTCATGTTGTAAATGGTCAAAAAAAGCCAATAGCATATGCTTCGCGCACACTGAGCAAAGCAGAAACTGGTTATTCTCAACTGGAAAAAGAGGCATTGGCTGTTGTTTTTGGAATAAAGCGTTTCCATAAGTATATCTTCGGCCGTGAATTCACGATCTTTTCAGATCATGTGCCTCTAAAAGGGTTGCTTGGACATGACAAACCAATATCTACCTCAACAGCAACCCGCATACAAAGATGGATGCTTTTGCTAGCACCATATCGCTACACGTGGCAATACCGGAAGGGTAGCTCGATGGCTAACGCTGACGCGCTGTCACGCATCCCACTGAAAAACATCAATGACGTCAGTGACTACGTCCAGTTCTTTTCAGTGACAGACGAGCTGCCTGTATCGGCTGATAATATCCGCAAAGAAACTAGCCGGGACCGAGTATTGTCGAAGGTATTGCTGTACACGAGGCACGGATGGCCTTCTAAAGTACCAGAAGAAGCTCTTCTGCCTTATTTTTCTAGACGTTATGAGCTGTCTATTGACAAAGACTGTATCACATGGCGCAACCGGGTACTCGTACCAAATTCTTTGAGATGCTTGGTACTGAAACTCTTGCACGAGGGGCATCCGGGAGAGACGCGCATGAAAATGCTTGCGCGAAGTCATGTCTGGTAGCCTAATCAAACTGAGGACATTGCAAAAACTGTGAGGGAGTGCGCAAGCTGCCAGTTAACTCAGAATGCCACTCCGCGCTTGCCTATCACTTCGTGGCAGTGGCCGACACGACGATGGCAGAGACTTCATCTCGACTTTGCGTACTGCAATCCTCACTGGTTGCTTGTTCTTGTGGACACTTACTCGAGATGGGTAGAGGTGATCTGCATGTCCGTTACAACTGCAGCCAAAACGGTGGAGAAACTACGAACTATTTTCGCGGCTTTTGGCCTGCCGGAAGAGGTCGTCACTGACAACGGCCCGCAGTTCGTGTCATCCGAGTTTGCAGCTTTCCTCTCATCCAACGGAATCCGCCACAAGACGACACCGCCTTATCATCCGGCGTCTAATGGAGCTGCAGAACGCCTTGTTCAGACCGTGAAGAGAAACTTGGAAAAACAGTTGAAGGATGAAAAACGAATGGGAATTTCAAAATCCATTCAGCATCGCGTCGACCAGTTTCTCTTCCACTACCGGAACACTCCATGTGCTGCAACTGAGAAAACCCCGGCCGAGTTGTTCTTGTCATGGACGCCAAGGACGCGGTTAACGTTGCTGCACCCTGAGCTCCACAACCGCCTGGAGAACCACGAGCGACGGCCAGTCCAGCCGCCTGCTGCCCGCTGGCGCGAGTTCAGAGAAGGTGACAGGGTGCGGGTGAAAGGAACTAGACCATGTGACCCTGCATGGATGGTTGGAGTCATCATCAGACGAATTAGCGCAGTGACATACGTGGTAAACATAGAAAATGAAGAGCGTTTCGTTCACGCAGATCATCTAGTAGAGGCAACGTTTCCTGTCACTGAAGAGCCGGTGATTCGCCATCCAGTGCCACTCCCCAGAACTCGGCGGCCACTTTCCAGTGAGAACGCTAGGCCCGTTGACTCAACAACTACAACGGGACCTACCTTGCGAGAGTCTGCATAACCTCCCTCTGTCGAAGACAGAACGCCAGAGCCAGCAACGCCGCGAACAACAAGCCCAGATTACGATGCAGCTAAGACGACCCCATATCAACGCCCAGACCACGGCGAACCAGGCGTAGCCGATACGTAACCACCTCGACCGGTCCCTCTCCGGAGAAGCACACGAGAGCGACAGCAGCCCGATCGGTGGGGTTACAATTAAAAACAGAAGGGGGGGGGGGAGAAAAGAGTGCTGTGTCAACGCACCATCATCAACGGCCGCAGCAGCGCCACCGCAGGCAAAAAGTAAACCTACATAAACGCGCGCGTTCTCAGAATAAAGAGCATTCCTTCGTTGGCCTCGAGCGTGCGTCTGTGTTACTACATCAACCTTCTTCTAAATAAAAATATTGCTTGTAGAATAAAAAATTAGTCTAGAAGAACAATGTCGTACTTTTTTTTGAATTTTCGCTGCCGTTTTCCTCCACGGGTGTCAAACATATGCCATGCCTCCCAGAGAGTAATCATTCTCTTTCATACATTCTATCGAAGTTAACTTCATTGCGTGTTTTGGGCAATAGAACTCCAGTGCGTTGCTGATATTTTCAGCGACCACAATTGTTGAGTTCCCCTGCTAATTTTCAAGGCAGGACTTAATACTGAGCAATTATGCAACTGATATTCGCAAATTTCTTGGACTCAATGAACTGTCCTAGCTATTTTGTGTACCACACACTTAGCAGTCTTAGCAGTAGACTTCTAAGGCTGCGACATCGTGCAATATTTGTGACGCATCTGGCGAGCAGAATCCCTTGAGGTCTGCGCAGCTGTGAGCGTTGCGCTCCCGCTGTCCGGTCAACACTACGATCCATGTGACGGCGGCGGTAACCTAACCCTTGGAGAAACAGCCACACTGCCTGAGTTTACGATTGTTGGTGAACGTTCTCGAATTCTTTGATTCACATGCCATTCCAGGGTGTCACAGGACAGCAGAATAAAATAAGATCGGCTGGTAGTTTGGCGCACCTGTCAGAGCAGATATCAACCACTCCGTGATGTTCGTCGCTGTTGCCAGGCGGCATGCATGCTGCCAGACGCACTTCGGCTAAGAGCTTCGAGACTGCGCGCAACCTGATGGCGCGCACTCTTGGAGGCCATGACCGGGCGAAGCTCAAATCTTCGAATGCGCTCATGAGAGCGCTGCGATCGCCAGCGATGCCAGCGTGCCTCGTGAGTTGAGGCGGCGAAGCAGGAATGTGAAAGAGGGCATAGATATAATTCTCGGTAGCCCCCTTGGACATGGCGTCTAGCTAAATTTGTGGTGCGAATAATTTGAAGATACTGTAGCCTGAACGCTGACAAAGTTTTAAAAACCATCTCAGGGTCCCTTTAGGACATCAGCCACAAATTCCAGCGAACCGCGTGGCTCATAAAAACATGGTAATAATACCGAAGCCAGCAATTCCACAGACAAAATATGTATCAACGACAACCCTTTACATGCTCGATAAGAGTATACATTTTTATTCACAATCGCAATTGACCTGCAAAATGTTCATTCGGTGCCTTAAAGTACTCTATAACGACCAGAGGTGCGAAATCTGGCGCTGTGATAACGCGCGTCAGTTATAGTTTGTAGAAAGTACACCTAACGTCGCTGCATGCATTCATTGGTTGAGGACTGCTTCACTGCAAATACCGCCATTGCCTTGTTTATAGACATGGTCACGTTTTCACTGAGTACTTGGCCACCTCGAAATACCTACGATGTCCTGCCCTCTTTGCAGGAATCATACGAAAGTGGCTGTCAGTTATCGACCAGAACCACATGGTGCTCCAAGGCAACTACAGGAACGATACCACGGTAAGAAAAAGAAGCTTCGGCAGGGTAGCACTCACCGGTCTTCTTCTGAAGGAAATAATATGTGTGCGGACGCTTGAGTGGACGCACGACATATAGAGCAAATGTACATAGCTCCGAAAGATTCAAAATAAGCGTTATGATCTGTAGAAACAAATTATCGCCGCACCTGTATATTTATAGATATCCATAATTCTGTTTTATTTCTAGCATTAGCATCCTAATGCAGTGGTGTGACAATTCGCAAAGCGGCGCAAAATTGAACTTAAATATCCATTTGCCGACGGTTGTTCAGTCGTCGTCTAAGTAGGTGGAGTGAGATATGACATGGTATACAAGAAATACATGCGAGCAGAATGCTTGGGCTAATTCATTATGTTTAGTATTATTTGCAGAAAGGCCCTCTAATTGGGTGAAATAATATGGCGTTTCACTGCATTGTAGAGTTCGGACAGAAGATTTTATTGCGATAGCAATTAGATGGACCCTCGTGGCAGATTTTAGCGGACGCCTTCATGTGCCGTATATATATTTATACGTGTATCTAGATACCGGGTGTTTTATAAAAAAAATGCAGGTTTTTAATTTTCAAATAGGGATCCGAGACTGCTCAACTGTTGCTGTTGTTAACTGTTTAATCTCGGCATTCGATCTTCTTCGTCTTCTATTCTCGCTACTGCCCCTCTTCGACTTCTGTTCGGAACAATACATCCTCCGGGTCTCTTATCGCCATTCCTCCGCGGATGGTAAGGCCCTAGGTTACTCACAGTTGTCACTTCTGTCTTGCCGGATGGTCCTTCGAAGTGCACAGACTTCATAATACGTTGTTGTTTCACCCTTTTGAAGACGATATAAGGACCTGCAAAAGCATTCTTCGAATGATCAAAACCTTTCCGCACTAGCACCATGTCTCCGGGTTGTATATTGGGCATGCGAGTTGCATGACGCATGCCGTAGCACTTCTTCATTGAACTCTTATACTTGTTGGTTTCCTCGATCGTCTTCTTGCGTTCAGGAATATGAACCTTCCCACGCCACCGCCATACGTGTGCACTGGTCAACAGTCACTAGAAAGGACTGAGTTCGGCGTACCCCTTCCCCTTCTATTTGAGCTCAGCAAAATCTAGGTGGACAACTTCGGATGGCCCATCTGAATATGAAGGAATCACTATCTCGTTTCCTTTGGGGCCGAACTTCGGTTTCATCGTTTGACATTGATGACAGGTTCTTACGTAATTTTCTATATCGACCTTCATGTACTTCCAAGCAAAGCGTTTTTGAATTTTCCAGTACGTCCGCCAAAAGCCGTCATGATCACCCGGGAGGGAACTGTCGTGATTGAGCCTCAGTATTTTGGATATGCAGCTTTGAGGCACAACAACCTTTCTGTTCATCAGTTCTAAATCTTCGGTTCCTTCCCATACACTTGCAACGTGCGCCTCTTGATAGTCATTTGTTTGAGCTATGTGCAATCTTGATAAGGCGTCGGCGTCAGGTAGTTTGTCACCGGGTCTGTGGCTAACAACAGACGTGAACTGCTGAATTTCGCTGATCCACCTTGCCACTCTGCCCTTCGGTTTTGTAAGGCTCAGAAGGTACGTCAATGGTTGATTGTCTGTGAAAAGTTTAAACCGACGGCCTTCCAAATAACTTCTGAAGTAGCGCAACGCCAACACCACTGCGAAGGCCTCTTTCTCCATGGTTGTGTAATTACTTCAGCTGTTGAAAAGGTGTACGAATAATAACCGATGACCTTCCACTGGTGGCTTCGGTCTTGCGTTATGTCTCTTTGGTATAACACCGCTCCTGCGCCGTAATTGGACGCATCGGTTCAGAGCTCGAATGGTTTGGCGAAATCGGGTAATATGAGGAATGGGTCTGAAGATATGGCACGCACCAGTTCTTGATATTCACGTTCGCACTCATCGCTCCCCACGAAAGGGACTCCTTTTGAATTAGTCTCGTAAGGCACCTGGATATTGCTGGAAAATGTTTGACCAATGACCTAAAATGTCCGGCTAGTCCTAGGAAGACGCGCAGTAAGTGGACATCGCAGGATTTTTCCATCTTGATACGTTGGACGCACTGTTCCTTTTGTGGTCTTTGTGAAGCCGTCGAGGACTCTGGCAAGAAACACCACTTTTCTCTGGCTGAATTCACTTTTCTTGTTTATTTTCAGGTGTGAATTGCTCAGTGCCTCTAGTACCTGAAACAAGCGGGAACAATGCTCTTCCTCCGTACGACAATAAATGATGACATCATCGACAGAAACATTGCAGAAGTCTCCTACAAACTCTTTAAGTACAGTGTTCATCATGCGCTGAAACCAAGCGCCTGAATTCTTCCAACCGTATGGCAGGTGGTTGTATTCGCACATATCAAATGGCGTTATAAATGACGTGTACTTCTTTGATTCTTCCTGGAGAGATATCTGCCGGTAACCTTTGCACGAGTAGATTCGAGAGAACCATTTGCATTCTCCGGTGTCGTTAATGATATCGTCAACAAATGGCATAGAGTATGGATATAGCTCTGTTTGGGCGTTGATTTTTCGACAATCGGTACAGAGTCGCAGTGAACCATCTTCTTTAGGGACAATAGTAATAAGCAACGCAAACGGTGACGTCTATGGCCTTATGATTCCAGCGTTTAGCATTTGTTGCAGTTCTTGATTCAGCCATGTCTTCTTTTCATGGGATATCCTATAGGCTCTTTTTCGCACAATAGTCGTGTCACGAAGTTTGAAAGGTGCTTCGGGTACGAAAGCTGCAGGTGGATATGCGTCCAAGCATAAAAGCTCCGGAAAAACTGTCCATACCTCAAGAGTGCACTTGACAGTTCTCATCTGCGTCGGTGTCTGGGTAGATGCAAGCATGGGATCTAGAGTGACTTCATCTTTCCAAGAAATGTTCATTCTTAGCTTCTTCATGTCGGGTCTTGACAGTATGAACGAAAATTCGACATCACGCATGACCAGTGCTTCTATCGTGAAGTCTTCCCCAGACCCAATGCACATTAGCTCTTGTCCAGGTATGCAGTGTTCGAGATGATCCATCACGGCTCTTAACTGTTATCATTTTACCTCGTCGAATTTCCTCTGGCTTCACCATGATTTCATTGATCAGACTTACTGATGCTGCCGTGTCAACTAATGCATTTACTTTTCTTCCATTTATAACCAGTGCAGTTCGTAAAACATTTGTCCGAATCAAGTAGACAGCCTCATTTTGGTTACACTGGTGGGGCTGTACACCCACGTTTATTAGTGTTGTGTCTCCGTTGCTAGGCCGATAGCATGAAGCGGTACTTCTTGGGGCTATTGTCACAGCTGGCGCTGCATAATCTGCAGGAACGCTCAGTGCCCGGAAGTGTCATGGCAAACCTCCTTAAGACATCCCAAGAGGTTTTCAACAGTCTTGGGCGATCTTATTTGCAATTGCTTTTGACATTCCTTCGTCATGCCATGGATGACTAAAGGTACAATAGATGATTCAGGCAGCTCAGGGTCTGCAAACTGCAACAACCGTCTCTTCTCATAGAAGTAATCAATTAGTGAGCTTGAACGGTGATTGAAAAATATAGCTTTGTCCCACCGGTCGACAGGGTTTTGGTGAAAAGCCGAGATGAAACTTGCTCTCCACTTATCCCAGGAATCGTCCTGATGGTCTAATATTCGGAACTCGTACAACTTCTTGGCGTTGTGACTGAGGAACAACCTCATATTCTGTACTTTGTCTTGTGACGTCATCCGCCTATTCTTCTCACAAGCGTACTCGAAGAATTTTAGCCAAGTAGCTGCTGACGAGGACGCGGCATCGAACATGTCCGGCTTGACTAAATTATTTTTGGGACTGGTGTTAGCGTGTAGTGTCTCCGTTAGCACAGCAAGTAATAGTACATGTTGCTCAGTTTGTAATGCCATCACTTGCAACATCTGCTGCATAAGCACCGCAATGTGCTGGTTTGTGCCACTTGAAGACGGCTCGTCACTGCTTAGCTGCCTCAAGTGTTTTTCATAGTCGGACATCTTGATATTGATTTTACACATACCTCGCCTGATGAGGTCCGCCTCGGTGACATTCGCCTTGCTTGCGACGAATTGAAGCAGGCTTGGTGACGTCGCTGAGTCCTGGAGTTCGACTTGTTTCTCCGTCTTCAGATTTGTAGGACGTGACGTACGGTTGTCCCGCAGCAGTAGTGCCAACTCTTACTTCTATCCACATCCTGTCGGGCTGCGCCAAATATAAAATAGCGATCCGAGACTGATCAACTGTTGCTGTTGTTAACTGTTTAATCTCGACATTCGATCTTCGTCGTCTTCTCTTGTCGCTACCGCTCCTCTTCGTCTTCTGTTCGGAACAATACATTAATACATACCACTGCCAATACATACCACTGCCAGAGCTCTGTCATCTTCGCAAACGAATGCTACGCCAAGTCGGAAACACATTGGCGTAATCAATACGGACTTCACCCCCTTCACGACTCCGCGTGCACAGCTTCTTTTTGTAGATTGCGTGCACAAGGGGATGGTGAATCGGGGGGGCATAGAAAAAGGGGAAGCGCCGCGTGTCAAAAATGGGGTGTCACCCCTGACTCCATGGCTGAAACTGACCCATATGATCAGGCTCCGCCGAATACAATGCCGCCAGGCGTACTGCCCCTTTAATCTATTCGGGAGCGCGACGCAGCAAGATTGAGTCCCCGGGGCCGGAAAAGTCAACGCCCCCCTATCGCCGTTTAGCATAAAATACCAGCTCCACACCTCCGCTTTGCGGACTCAGGCTTGATTGACCTGTGGGCACATTCCTCGCACTGGCTTTGCAGGAGGGGCTAGGGAACCCACGCTTTGTTTGCCGGAAACCATGGGAGAGCATAGGATTTTACTATTCCTCCCCTCTCGCTGCGGGCCACGGACCTACCGACTCCAGGTTCAGCAGCCTGAGCTCCCACTGTTAGCCGTAAGGGCATCCGAAGCCACCCACACGTTGCCCGTGACGCACCACGCTGAGCGGGAGGAAGCTCTATGATAGAAAAGCCGCGGCTCCACCCAAGCTGGATATCATGGGACGCACCGAAGTTACACTCGAATGACTAATCAGCAAAAGTGATTAGCTTTTTGATGCTTAACTCGATGGCTTTATTTATTTATAAAATTGCAGTGAGTTTATGGCATACATATTTCTGAAAAATAAAAAAAAATACACGTAGTTTGAGATCAATAATCGAAATTCAGGTGCCGAATCTAGGCGGTACCGAAGTGAACGCTTCGGGTGCGCGGGAAATGTGCCATCTCAGATACGTCAGACCGGAAAACTCGCGTGACGAAGTTTTTAAAAAAGGCGCGTCCCAGAGTATGTGGTCAGAAAAAACGCCAAGTCGTCCCAAGTACCCCAATGGACCGCTGACTTCTTGCGTTTCGTGCGTAGTGATCATCTGTTTCTTTGTTAAATTGTTATCAAATGGAAAGACCATTTTTTGCGTTTCATAAGATTTTGAAATCTTCGCGCGAAGTACAGCCGCTGTGGCTGCCACCTAGTTTTACGGTTTACATTAAAATAAAAGGCGGCAACTGTTGTTTTCTTGGTTAGAGCGTGAAAAAAAAATAATGCAGATTCACACTCGGAGTGCCAAGCCTCAAGGAAGTGCGGAAATGGGAATGTTTCTTTGTTTCTTTTGCTTTTTTCTCGTCTCTTCCTTTACTTTTACACTTTTTTTTCCCTTTTTTTCTGTCATTTTTCCTTATTTCGATTCATTTCTTGCCGTCTTTCTATTTATTTCTCTTTCTTGCTGTTTCTATTATCCTTCCAATTTTTCGCTTTGTCTCTCTTTCTATTTCCCGCTTGCCTCAGCTTTATTCCTGTTTTTATACGTGCCAGAGATGACTATGCTACTCGTGGTATGGCTTGTGTTACGCCAAACGACAATGACAGCCTATGATCACAGCATACAACTTTCCGGTCACCTTAAATGTTGAGCACCTAAAAAAAAAGAAAGAGAAAAAAAATAGGCACTACAATTAGGCACAAAGAATAATGGCCCCAGTGAAGTATTCGGATGAATTGCTGTGTTTCATGACAAAATTCTGGCACGACGCGCCTTTTTTTTTTAAAGTTCGTCACGTCAGCTTTCCGGTCTGACGTGATCCTGCACGCCTGGTGCGCTAACCCCCGTATTCTTAAACAAGCCTCGACTTGAATTCCGTCCTTCACTTGAGCGAGTGGAGCGCAACGCCGCTGCTCGGCTGAAAATGACAGAGCGCTTCTCGAGAATTGCTGCCGATTATCGCTGATATGCAGTGACTTGATCTGCTTAGAGACGGCGATCCCATCGATTTTCTCAAGTCAAGGTGGAGCGTTAAGTGAAGGGACGTTCTAGAATACGGGGGTAAGTCGTGGTATCACCGGGATTGAGGTTCTCCATTTCGAAAATTAATATCTCAAGCTACGTGTGTTTCTTGTCTCAAAAAAAAGAATTATGCGCTCATTTCACATGCTACTGCTTTTCAATATGCTGAAGTGGCGTCAACTTGGTAATAAATTTTCGTTAATGGCCAATTTCAGTGGCACTTTTGGGACGGCGAAGTCTGACGCCCATATATATATATATATATATATATATATATATATATATATATATATATATATATATATATATATATATATATATATATATATATATATTGTAGCGATGCATTGGAACCTAGAAAAGGGTTGCACTCTCAAGAGCCTTCTAGTGGGTCATCTGCAAAAAGGACGCCGCTCGCGCTGAGAGTTCGTGCCTGGCCGTGACTATAGCCATTACGCAGTGTTTCTGAGTACCCGCAAATAACCGCCTTAACAAATTGGTGGAGAGCGCTGTGCTCCCATTCGATGCCTGTGGAGCTTCGATCTCGTACCCTACCATCTACCATGCCCCAAGACGCTTCTCAGCAAAAGCCTCCCCGCATGCCGCCCCCTTGTCCCGGTGTCCGACGCATCCGCGATCCACCCATCTTCACTGGAGCCGATGGCACCGACGTGGAGGACTGGCTCGCACTTTACGAGCGCGTGAGCGTCCTCAACAAATGGAACGACGACGGCAAGTTGACCAACTTGGTGTTCTACCTTGCGGGAGTAGCAGGTTTGTGGTATAACAACCACGCGTCCGATTTTGGAACTTCGTCCCATTTCAAGACCGCCGTCATCAACGTTTTTGGCCGCCCTGCCGTTCTTTAGCTGAAAGCCGAACAGCACTTACGCGAACGTGCTCAGCAGGCCGGTGAGTCATTCACCAGTTATATCGAGGATGTCCTCGACTTGTGTAAGAAAGCCAACGAAACCATGTCTGAGTCTGACAAGATCCGAAACGTGATGAAAGCTATTGACGACGATGCCTTCACCATGCTGCTCGCCAAAAACCCTGTCACAGTGGCCGAGGTCATAACGCTATGCCCGAGCTACGAGGAGCTCCGCCCGCAGCGTTCGATGACCCGTCGCTCCCCTTCACGAGATGCAGAGCTTGTTGGCTTGGTGGCCACCTCTGACAAGGCGGCGTTGCTGTCAGAGCTCAAGTCGTTCATCCGTGAGGAAATCGCACGGCAGTTCTCTCGCCTGAACTTTGCCCACCCGCCGGCCGTTCAATAATCGGCGACTACCCTTCTTCTTCCCCTCCGCCGAGCGATTGCCCAAGAAATTTCGGAGGTCATGCCAGCGTACCACCAACAACCTCCGGCTCCTGCGCCCCAGAGTTACGCTCAAGTGTCGCCAGACCGCCTCAAGTCCTTCCAGCGGCCGTACCTCAGACTTACGCCGAAGCCGGCGCTCGACCTCCGTCCACCGAAGCGGGTGTGCCGGCTACGTATGCTGACGTCATTCCTAGGCCTCGACTTCAGCCCACCATGCAGTCATTCCAGCAGCCATTCCGTCCGTCGGGTCTTGCGACATGGGTGGTACCTACCCCAGTGAACCGATGGCGCACACCCAACGACCGGTCCATCTGCTTTGCATGCGGTTACGCCGGTCACGTTGCGCGTTATTGCTTTCGGGTGCAACCGCCTCCTGTCTCGTGACCTGCCGCTGGCTAGCTGAGCAGTCCTTTTCACGACACAGCCCCGTCTATGCCACCGAGGTCTCACCCAGCTCCATCTCCTGGTAGGTCCACGTCGCCACGACGTCGATCCTTGTCACCCATGCGGCCAAGTTCAGCCGCTCAAGAGCAGGAAAACTAGTCGTCGCAGTCGACGAGGCAAAGGCTGCGACGCTATCGAACTGTGAAAGCCCTCAGAGGAATCCATCGAATGTCATCGACGTGTTTGTGGATGGTGTTCGCGCATGTGCCCTTATCGATAATGGAGCTGCCGTATCCTTTATGGACGCAAAACTTTGCCGCTTACTCGGAAAAGTGACGACGCCAATTTCTGGTATGTCCCTCCGTACCGCTAGTTCGCAGAGTATTCATCCTACAGCAGTGTGCACAGCTCACGTCGTCATTCAGGACGTTCTATATGTCGTCGAGTTCATCATCATTACGGCATGCTCCCACAACGTCATCCTGGGATGGGACTTTCTCTCCCGCTACGACGCCGTCATTCACTGTGCCTCCGCCGAAATTGAACTCTCACCGTTCGCACACTTGACGCCAGTAGATAGTCCCTCGGCACTGAGCAAGATCCTCGTCAAAGACGATACGACAGTGCCTTCAAGCTCGTCAACGGCTGTGTCGGTCTAGTGCGCCGGTCTCTCCGACACAGTTGCACTCCTTTCGCCATCTGACCGTGGATGCAGTAGGAAAGGGTTGCTGGTACCTTTCGCGACCGTGCAATTAACTCAGGGCAACATCGCTATTTTTGTGACCAACCCATTTCCGTACATTGTTACGTTGGTTCGAAGGGAATGTCTCGGCAGAGTGGAACCCGTCGACGACGCACAAGTCCTGGACGTACCCGGTGACTCACACTGTCCCAGTTCCCGTACCATTAGTGCTGTTTCCACGTCTGATCCCTGATCTGCTGATGTATTTGGCAACTCCATCGCTGACAACCTTACGTCGGTCCAGCGTTCCCAGCTTCTGGGCCTATTGCAAGAATTTCGATCTTCTTTCGATGTCGGGCAAACTTCTCTCGGTCGCACGTCCGCTTTTACACATCGCATCGACACTGGCGCCCTACCACCGTTGCGGCAACGTCCATAGCACGTGTCGCCTGCCGAACGTCGGATAATTAATGAGCAAGTAGACGATATGGTCCGACGCGACGTAATTCGGCCCTCGGACAGCCCATGGGCGTCTCCTGTTCTCGTTGCGAAGGACGGTTCTGTGCGGTTCTGTGTGGACTACCGACGGCTCAATAAGATCACTCGCAAGGATGTTTCTCCACTACCGCGCATCGAAGACGCGATTGACAGCCTCCACGGAGCCGAATTCTTTTTTTCCCTCGAATTGCGCTCGGTGTACTGGCAAGTACTCATGGCTGACGACGCTCGACTGCAGACAGCCTTTGTCACACCCGATGGCGTGTACGAGTTCAACGTCATGCCGTTTGGTCTGTAATATGCGCCCGCGACCTTTCAGCGAATGATGGACACCGTTCTGCGCAACTTCAAATGGCACACGTGCTTGTGTTACCTGGACGACGTCGTTGTTTTCGCTCCGGATTTGTCCACGCATCTCCAACGTCTCAAAGAAGTTTGCACACGTGTGAGCAACGCCAGCCTTCAACTAAATCTGAAGAAGTGCCGGTTTGCAGCCCGGAAACTCACAATCCTAGGTTACGTCGTGTCCAAGGACGGAATTCTTCCCGATCCGGCCCAGCTTTGGGCCGTGGCCGAATTTCCCGAACTTGCGTCCGTCAAAGAACTGCGCACTTTCGAAGGCCTGTGCTCATACTTTCGACGATTCATACGAAACTTTGCGACGATCATATCCCCACTGACGAAGCTCCATGGAAGTAACGGGCCCCTTAATTCGTGGTCATCCCAGTGCGACAACGCGTTCGCCAAGCTCCGCCATTTGTTCACGTCTCCTCCCATACTACGCCACTACGACCCTACGGCCCCAACGGAGGTGCACACAGACGCCAGCGGTGTAGGCCTCGGCGCTGTCCTGGCGCAGCGCAAAACCGGATTCCCCGAATATGTCGTGGCATACGTAAGCCGTACGCTCACGAGAGCCGAGACAAATTACACCGCCACGGAAAAAGAGAGCCTGGCGATCGTCTGGGCCCTTACAAAGTTTCCACCCTATTTGTATGGTCGCCCATTTGAGGTCGTCACCGACCATCACGCACTATGCTGGCTGTCATCATTGAAGGATCGCTCAGGCCGTCTCGCCCGCTGGGTTCTTCGCCTGCAAGACTAGGACATCTGCGTGCGGTACCCCAACGGACGCAAGCATGCTGACGCCGACGCCCTCTCGCGCTCCCCTCTGCCTGACGACAAAGCCCCCTCCTCAGTATCTTCCATTGCTGTTTCTGTCATCGATGTTCACATCATCGCTACCGAACAGCGCAAGGATAATTGGATCACCCCGCTGATCAACTTGCTCTCTGATCCGTCCGCAACACCATCCACTCGCGTTTTGCGTTGTCAAGCTCACTATTTCGCCATACGTGACGGCCTGCTGCATCGACGCAATTACAACGCCTACGGCCGGCAGTGGCTATTCGTGATACCCCGCAGTCTGCGGTCGGAAATATGTGAGTCATTCCACTCTGATCCGCAATGCGCGCACTCTGGGGTGTCCAAAACTTACCACCGCATTCGACAACGCTACCTCTGGCGAGGGATGTACCGCTACGTGCAGAAGTTCATTCGCTCCTGCCTCGATTGCCAACGCCGCAAACCGTCAACACACAAGTCCGCAGCTGGTCTACAATGGTTACCTTGCCCTGACCGTCCGTTTGGGCGCGTGGATATCGATTTGTATGAACCACTTCCTCTGACGTCGGCTGGTAACCGCTCGGCCATCGTCGCCGTAGACCATCTAACGCGATACGCCTAAACCGCCGCCCTCCCTGCGGCTACTGCGCGCGATGTTGCCTCCTTCCTGCTGCACCGATTCACGCTGCGTCACGGTCCACCCTAGGAGCTTCTCAGCGATCGAGGCCGTGTCTTCCTGTCGGAAGTCGTCGAAGCCGTCCTCACGGAGTGCCATTCTGTCCACCGCAAAACTGCTTCTTATCACCCGCAGACGAATGGCCTCACCGAACGCTTTAACCGCACCCTCGGCGACATGCTTTCGATGTACGTCGCCGCCGACCACACGAATTGGGATGCTATACTGCCCTTCCTCACCTACGCTTACAATACCGCCCCTCAGAGCACTACGAGGTTTTCACCCTTCTTCTTACTATACGGACAACACCCGTCGCACACCATCGACACGATACTCCCGTACACGCCGGACCCATCTGAGTGGGCCCCTATTTCTGACACAGCCAGGCTTGCTGAAGAGTGTCGCGAGCTCGCCAAGACCTTCACGACGAATGAACAAGAGCGGCAGAAGGGTATTCGTGATGGTTCCGCCAATTCTGAGCCCACGTTCCTCCCTGGGGCGCTCGTATGGCTCTCGGTCCCTACCTCCGCAGCTGGCCTCTCTTCAAAACTACTGCCGAAATACGAAGGCCCCTACCGTGTCATCGAGCGCACATCTCCGGTCAACTACCTGATCGAACCCATCGAACAATCTTCGGACATGCGCCGTCGAGGGCGCGACATTGTCAACGTGGAGCGCCTGAAGACCTACTATGACCCGCTCGTAGTGACAAGCTGTTAGGTCGCCCGGCGGCTCCCTTTTCGTCCCTGGGGTAATTGTAGCGACGCATTGGAACCTAGAAATGGGTTGCACTCTCAAGAGCCTTCTAGTGGGTCATCTGCAAAATGGACGCCGCTCGCGCTGAGAGTTCGTGCCTGGCCGTGACTGTCGCCATTACGCAGTATCTCTGAGTACCGGCAAATAAACGCCTCAAATATATATATATATATATATATATATATATATATATATATATATATATATATATATATATATATATATATATATATATATATATACGTAGATTACGAAGAGTCTGGCTTTGGTTGCCGTAGAACAAAATAGGAAAAATATATATACGCTTCTAAAAAACTGTTTATTGGTGGCGTTTCGATCGGAGACCGATCTTCATCAAGACAAAATTTACAAATTTACCAGGCGCCGAGGCGCTTTTATATCATCGCCGTGCCGAGAGAAAGAGCAAAAAAAAATGAGAAGAAGCGTTCATACTGATAAGTGGTCACACGACCACGTGCGCGTACTGCAACATACGCATTGCACCTGTATTTGGAAAAAAAAGAAAAAAAAAGAAAAAAAAAACTGTGCAAAAATAAACTAGTCGCCAAAAAAGAGAGACTGGTCACACGGCCATGTGCGCGTATTTCTACATACTTCGACATGAAGACGTGTTTTCTAAAAAAAAAACGAATACACCAAGTGGACATGTTACGTACATTCCTGTGGTGGCCCCGGCACATACCAAGATATACGAAGAACACATGTTTCAAGAAAAAAGTGAACAAACCAAAAATATGTAGATATACATCGATGGTCCAGTTGGGGAAGTGAATGAACCAAAAATATGTAGATATACATCGATGGTCCAGGTGGGGCGTGCCCCACCTGGACCATCGATGTATATCTGCCCCCACCTGGACCATCGATGTATATCTACATATTTTTGGTTCGTTCACTTTTTTCTTGAAACATGCGTTCTTCGTATATCTTGGTATGTGCCGGGGCCACCACAGGAATGTATTAACATGTCCACTTGGTGTTTTCGTTTTTTTTTTTAGATGCGAAGCATCTTATGCTCGGGGCTCTGTCCGTCCCTCCCGCGTCCCCCCGTCCCGCGTCCCGCGTCCGGCCACTTTCATGAAGTAGGGAAGCACCCATTATGCGAACCAGAACACTGTAGTAATATGAAGGCCGTCAACCACTACTACAGTCTCGGCCATCTGAGTGATGGCCGAGAGCACAGAGAGGCTGCTTAGCAATGGCTAGGCAGGTGGTGTCTGTCGCCCAGGTTGACTGCATTCCTTGATCTTGCTTGCATGTGTTTGGGGGGGAGGGGGGGGCTTAGTCCGTCCGTCCTTCCCGCGTCCCACACCACCACAGCGCATGCGCGTCCCCTCCCCCTCTCTCTCCTACGCTCACCCCCTTTCTCTCCTCTAGGAATCATCTACTCTACGGAGCGGACCCCCGCGTCCCACAACCCCTACAGCGCGTACGCTCCCCTATCCTCTCCTACACTCACCCCCATTCTCTACTCCAGAGAGAACGTCGAACGTTACCTAGAGAAGGCAATGGCACAGTACATACAGCCACACGCCCTTCGTGCTTGCGGGTGACTTCAACGTGGATATAACCACGAACGACTGGCTCGTCCACCACATGATAGACGTGTACTCGTTGCGACGCATTTCCGACGACAACATACAACCGGCAACCATAAGGGGAACGTGCATAGACCTCATCTTCGCAAACTTCACAATGAAAACTCTTCAAAAGCAACCCCTGACGCTACACTTCACCGATCACAAGGCCGCCGTCTTCAAAGCGCCCCGTGCACTAACGCAAGTAATCGCACGCGTTCCCTAAATAAACACGGCCCCACCACATTCTCCGTCTTCTCTTATACATTCTCATTTATCCTTTCAATAAAATTCCCGCTCAAGCTATCCATCTCTCCGCTGCTTCGCATCCACACATGCTTCCCTTTAGCGGGAGATGGCGAATTTTTTTTTTAGAAAACACGTCTTCATGTCTAAGTATGTAGAAATACGCGCACATGGTCGTGTGACCACTCTCTCTTTTTTGGCGACTAGTTTATTTTTGCACAGTTTTTTTTTCTTTTTTTTTCTTTTTTTTCCAAATACAGGTGCTATGCGTATGTTGCAGTACGCGCACGTGGTCGTGTCACCACTTATCAGTATGAACGCTTCTTCTCACTTTTTTTTGTTTGCTCTTTCTCTCGGCACGGCGATGATATAAAAGCGCATCGGCGCCTGGTAAATTTTGTCTTGATGAAGATCGGTCTCCGATCGAAACGTCACCAATAAACAGTTTTTTAGAAGCGTATATATATATATATATATATATATATATATATATATATATATATATATATATATATATATATATATATATATATATATATACTAAGTCCCAAAAGAAACATTCCCCGAAGCGTGCGACGAGCGACTGCTAGGTGCGGTCCCTCGCAATGCAGGACGCTGCGATGGACTCCTCCACGCATTGTACTTCGCCCAGCATACTAATGGCGAGCTATTTATAGGCATCATTTACAATTGCAGGTGCGCACAGCTCGCAGGTGCTTCGAAGTGTTCACTCTCAACCGCAAAAATTGGGGTACCCTTAAGCTTCGCCTTTAAGAGTTGAACGCGATAACGATATCCCGTCCCTACTGCGTACTTCAATCACTTAGTGCATACTATGTAATGGGTAGTATGGTTTAAACCAGGGAAAATTATGCGCGGCAAATGTGCGAAATGTTTTCGAACTTGCTATGCCCCTACTACGTGGTGTTAAGGGAATACGCGCAGTAAGGTGTGTGCCGTTTGTAATGGGTGGCTGGCTATAAACTATGGAATCGTTATGATAGTCACATATTCTGACGCCCGATGGCAATTTACGCTTGTACCACGCAATATTCCTGGGATATTACATGTTATATTGTGACGCCTATATAAAGGACGCTTGCGTTTGCGAAACATGCAAGTTATTTTCACTGCATTTCCAAGCGGAGGAAGTTATTTTGACAGTATATCCAAGCAGAGGCACGGCTGTTTGGTAGAACACCTGCTTGCCACGCAGACGACCCGGGTTCGATCCTCACTCGGAAGCGAAAATTTTTATTATTTATTTTATTTGCATCTTTCTCGATTTTTCGGTCCCGGACAAGATGATGATTTTTCGCTCACAACCAACGACGCCGACGCCGAAATTTCTGCGAAACGAGCTCTTTAACCGCGATCGCGTTAATACGGCCCGAAGGGCGCGCTTTAACACTTAGATACCGACGACAAGCTTAGATCGTCCACCATGACACAAGAATTTGGGGCACTGCACTTAAGGTACCCTGATTCATTTTGCTGATTTTTCTGTGGCTTCAAGAGATGATGGACTAAAAAATTGGGGACCCTTAAGCTTGGCCTTTAAAAGTTGAATGCAATAGTGATATCCTGTCACGAGGGCGTACTTCAACCACTTTGCTATGCACCCACGTTGTGTGTTCATAGCATTCTTGCTATGCACCCACAACGTGGCGTTAAGGGAATACAAGCAGTAAGGTGTGTGCCTTTGTAATGAGTGGCCGGCTTTAAACTGGGAAGTCATAATGATAGTATCATGTTCTGACGCCCGATGGCAATGTACGCTTCTACCACGCAATATTTCTTGGATATTGCGTGTTATATTGCCACGCCTTTATTAAAGGCTGCTTGCGTTTGCGAAAGCATGAAAGTTATTTTCACGGCATTTCCAAGCAGAGGAACTTATTTTCACTGTATTTGAAAGCATAGGCTTGGCTGTGTGGTAGAACACCTGCTCGCCACGCAGCCGGCCTAGGCTTGATTCTCACTCGGCCCCGGAAATTTTTATTATTTATTTTATTTGCGTCTTTCTCGATTTTTCGGTCATGGACTAGATGAGCTCACAACCAACGACACCGACTCCGACACCGGAATTTCTGCGAAACGAGCTCTTTAACGCTATCGCGTTAAAAATTTGACAACGTGCTCAGAACATGCCTTCCTGTCGAGAAAGAACTGATGTCAACGGGATTGGAAGATAGCGTCCTCCTGTCTGGGCGAACGTTGCGAGCCTGCCGGTCCAGAAAAAAAAAGCCCTTATTTGCCGAAGTGTTGCAAAATGAACAATTTCAGTTCTCCGTTGTGTGTGTTGGCCTGCACACATAGCAGCATAGATTCTCTAAATCATCGCATTTGTGCGACAACAGCGTCTCAATGTGTCCGCAGTGGATGCCCTTAAATGTAAGGTAACCCCCCACCAGCGTCTCGAAAGTATTTTTTATTGGACTCTCTTCCGTGCCTTTTGTTTCTTTGAAATCACAAATAAACATCTTCTGCACCGCAAACTGCCGAAATGAGGCCACTTTCCGTGGTTCATTGCAGTGAAGCCCATGCACTGCGCATATTAAAGAAGAAGAGTTGGCGCGTATCCCGCCAATAAATCGCCTTTGAGTAATTTTAACACGACAGTGTTTTATGCTGGGTCCACCACGGCTCCAATAACGTATTTCCCTCGTGGATATGACGTTGTAAGATATAAACTAACAGTTTGCAAAGGAAAAGATTGGCCGCGTATGTGCGTGTTTCGCTGCAAATGTCGTCGAAAGACGACAGTCTTCTGCCGGCCGTACTCCATGAGTCCTGGTCTCATCGGCGGCCACCCGTGATGCTTTTCTCGTACCATTTCCGTCCTAGCATGACCAAGCGTCTTCTCGCTGCAAGCGCGGTGTTTTTGATACAGTGAAAGAGCAATTTACTGGTACGAGAAAAATCGTTTTGCTCTTGAGTGTCCTTTTAAGTTGATGGCGGAGAGTAGGCTCGAAAATGCATTGATATTGGCCGGATGCGTAGCAAGTGGCCTTATGTGTTTGAGTCAAAGGCGTCAAAATCCGAGAAGTCGCGTCGAGTGACCGCGAATATGCTTGCCTTGTTTGTAGCGACGGGGCAGACTGCGGCAGCTATCGTGCGTCGGATGAAACACGCAGCACTTCGCGCGACCTCGCAGAGAGACGTCAGCTCTTCGCTTTTGCGAGGCAGCCCGCATTTTCGGCGCAGCCTAAGAAACAGTAGGTTCTTTAGAATTGCGTATCGACGTATTTTCTAGTAAAGGAAACACACCACCTAATGCTTACGTATTGATTTTGCGCCTCAGATATGCGTAATATTTGCTTTTTGATCGACAATGTTCACAAGAGTGAATGCAGCTGCCAGTTAAAGACAGGTTGGCGTTCAGAAAGTGCTTAAACTTTGGCCGGGTGGCTGACTCCTGTGACAAACAGACAAAGCCAGATCAAAATTTCTACGTTGAGGCGAACATGCTCGAGACCCGTGTAGATTGATTTAGATGCATGGTAAGGAACCCCGTGTGGTCGAAATTTCCGGAGCCCTACACTACAGCGCCGCGTACCTTCTTTGTGTCCCGTCTGCTGCGTACTTTGCTATAAGATGAGCTGGTATCAACTCGCCCAGCTTTCAACGCTTGTTACAGACTTCCTTCGCACATGTTCATTCTTATAGCTGAAGTCCAAGCCTTGTATAAAACACTTCGAAATATCAGCACTGGCGAAAACAAAGTGATGATATAAACGCACTCGATAAGTGCACTGAAGGATCCACATCTAAAATCTTAGTGGGCACCCTTAGTTGCGGGCATTTTAAATACGATCGTTCTGTATAGCCAGGTTGTTTCTCTTTGTCTCTGCTGGGTCCCAAGCCATGTTGAGATACCTGGAAATGAAAAGGCAGATAAATATGCGTTTTCGCCAGCTGTCGAAACACTTGCGAGAATGAAAATCCCCTTTAAAGACAACTAGCGAATAGTTCCTATAGCATTCTTAGCCGAATGGCAGGTACAGTTCGAAAGTGCACAATTGCAAAGCTGCATCTTGTAAAGCCCGTACTGGGAAAAATGCAATCCTGTGGTTACGAAGAACGGTTTCTTGAAGTCATATTATGCCGGACTTCGAATTGGGAGCACGCGGCTGACACACAACCTATTACTCAGAGTTGATGAGCAATCAACTTGTGAGGAATTCGAGAAGCCGTTAGCAACTAGACTTCCTCATCACGTGTACCAATCCTGCAACGCAGAGACAAAATATATCAGCAAATTCTACCATCAACACATACCTTAAAATCCTACTATGCTTCTAGGAGATAATCCGCGTCTTGTCTGATCATTGTCTGACGTAATGAACTTTGTCGATGAATGTGGCTTTTTAAATAAGCTTTCATAGTGCCTCATTCACTGTTAGTTAACGCCTTGGCACTGGCGCAGAATAGCCTCAGGTGCTTTTGCGCCACGAAATAATTTTGTGAACCGATTTTTCGCTGACATACTGAACAAGAAAAATATTTGATTAGACGCTGGCTCAGGAGTTCTTGTGAGCTCTTTGAAAATCACTTATGTCAATAAATGCTCAAGCGTGTTTCCACAACAGCCCAATAGTAATTTTTATGAAGGTGCGTCGAGCGCAAAGCGACGCAAATGTCAACGCAAAAGAACTAAAATGGAGTTAGCGGACAACCGAACTCATGTGGCACAATCTGCATCGCGACCCTCATCTGCGTGAGCGGTACAGTAACGGCAGGAAAGCACAAATGCTTCATGCATATTGTCTCGAGGTCATGACGTTGATGAAGGCAACAGTCCGCGTCTCGAAGAAAAGCTCGTTATTTGGCCGAATTTCTGACCTGGAAACAAAGTCTGACTACAGCAATAGACACTGGTACTGATAGTGACGAACAGAGTGTCGACCGTCGATAATCTGACAAGCGGTGGACCGCGTCCGTACGTATACATGCGTCATCAAACATTCCAGTGTTATCGCTAGTGGCCATGTAAGTTGCAGAAAAAAACAACGTTCGCGTCGTGCGCGTAATCTCTTCGAAGGTTCTATGATTATCTAGATGGTTCTGAGTCATTCAGCGTGCTTTGCGCAAGACAGCAGTTATTTCTTTATTTATTATTTATTTATTTCTTTATTAAAGGTACTTTCAAGGCCCGAAGGCACTACAGAAAGGAGTGGTGTGAACAATCGTAGTTGTAAATGCAGTTAAAAAATAATTTTAAAAAAATTAGAAAAAATTACAGGGCATCATGTACGGTGAGCTTGAAGTCTGTTTGGTCCGTTAAACAGGCGATGGAGGCGGGAAGGTGGTTCCAGGCGGCGCTTGTCCTTGGCACAAATGAATCATTATACAGTCTGGTGTGACAGGATGGTAGGCCCACCTTAAAGCGATGATCGGTCCTTGGTGAAATGAAGTGTGGTGGATGAAAGAGGGCGTCCTTCAAATGGCTGTTATAATGATAGATTTTGTGAAAAAGGTTAAGGCGAGACAATTTGCGGCGCAATGAAAGATCAGGCAAGTTTAGGGTGCTCTTCATGGATGTGACACTGGAATGATGTGAATAATTTGATAAGATGATACGTGCTGCGCGATTCTGAGTGGCTTCGAGAGATTGAATGAGAATGGCATGAGTTGGGTCCCATATGGCACATGCGTACTCTAATTTTGGTCTGACCAATGTTTTATACAGTGTTAACTTGAGTGACGATGGAGCAGAGGAAAAGTTACGGCGCAGATAACCAAGCATGCGATTAGCGTTGTTAATCACATATTCTGTGTGTTTGTTCCAGGAATGATTAGAAGATATGTGAACACCGAGGTATTTATAATTGTCAACAGATGGTAATGGATTGTTATTGAGGGAATAAGTACGCGGGCAGTGGATGGTAGTGCGACGTGAAACTTGCATGCTCTTGCATTTAGATATATTAAGTGTCATGAACCATGTTTTACACCATGCGAATATGCTGTCTAGGTCGCGTTCAAGGTTAAGATGATCGATATGACTGGTTATTTTCTGGTAGAGGACGCAGTCGTCTGCAAAGAGTCGGACAGTAGAGGAAGAAACACAAGAAGGAAGATCATTAATGTAAATTAGGAAAAGCAGTGGGCCTAAAACGGACCCTTGTGGTACACCAGATGTTACTGCGGAATTAGGTGAACAAAAATGGTTAGCTGTCACGTACTGGCTGCGGTTAGAGAGGAATTCCTTAATCCATGTAAGTACATTGGGGTCGATGTTGAGCTGAGTAAGTTTGAAAATGAGTAGTTCATGTGAAACGGAGTCAAATGCTTTAGCGAAATCTAAGTATATGCAGTCAGTATCAAATTCAAGATCTGCGTTTAATAAACAAGTCGTTAGTAAAACACAGCAACTGTGTTTCGCATGAAACTGCCTTACGGAAGCCATGCTGATAAATGCTGAAGAAGGAATTAGATTCAAGGAATTCAATGAGGTGCGAGTATATGACATGTTCTAAGATTTTTACTGGAATGGATGTTAACGATATGGGACGGTAGTTATTGGGGGAATGTACATCACCAGATTTATGCACAGGGACCACCTTCCCAGCCTTCCAGTCAGATGGCAGTGTGGACGTCTGTAATGACTGTTCAAAAAGTTTTGATAATATTAAAGAAGAATAGACTTGAGTACACTTCAACATTTTTGATGAAATGCAATCTGGACCAGCCGATGATGACACTTTCAAGTTTACAACCAGTCTTTGGACACCAACTGCATCAATGATAATAGGGTCCATCGGCAAGAAATCGGTGCTTGTTAAATGCGGAAATGTAGTGGTGATGCTGTTATGAAAGTGTGCAGCAAAGACATTACTCAGAACGTTGCAGCACTCGCTAAGAGCGACTGGGACGTCAGACTGGATTAATTGGAGTTACACGTGTAATGGGGCAGTAAAATAAAAATGAAAAGAAAGTAGGGCATGTGGCATTGCCCGCCTCTGAAAAAGCATCGCCCCTTGATGCTCGACGCCACGGTATTAGAATAATTCAGATGTTGACACTGCTCGCGCCAGAGCGGCCACATAATGTTCGGTCTCGCGGGCGCACTCTGCTGCGAGCCATAAGATGGCGCCGGGGCCAATCTACCCAGCGAAGCGGGGCTGGCGAATTGAAATTCCTCTGCCTCCCCAACGTTTTCGTTCCAAGCGGTGTGAGTAACATTCTAAGTGCGAAGGAAGTTTGTTATTTCAGACTAAAAGATAAAAGCGTACCAGGTTTAAGGATTCAATTAACACGAAAGTGCCTTGTGCAGGGCTGTGAACGTCGTGAGCACGGATCGATCGGGGAGTACTCAAAGCTAAGTTCCGTTGGCGCGCACTTGTGTTTTCTTCTGTTCACGGCATTCGTCGATGCAAAAAAAATAATTTAAGAAATACGTTAACCAGCGCGCTATCCCGCCATCAAAATATTCCCCGGTGGGGAATAAATGCTAAGGACCTCCCACGCGCTTAGATGTACGTGCATGTTAAACAGCCCCGGATGGTGAAAATTAGCCAGGAGCCCTCCGCTACGGCGTCCCTCGTTATCAAATTATGGTTTTGACGCGTAAACCCCCAGTAATAATTATTGCCCCTTATTTAAGAGGGAATAGTTCCTGCACCAGAACCATATTTCATGCGTATCGCTGCTTTCATTTACACAGGATCTAGTCGTAGCAAAGCTGGGCTTGTTTATTGCGAATGCGATATACATAAATATTTGAAACGGGCGAGTATTCCATATGAAGCCCACTAGAGTAATGTAGTTGTTCCGCGATATATATAAATATTTGGCCGCGCAAGCATTTTCATATGCAGCACACTAGAGCAATGCGGTTGTTCATGGCTACTTAGGGCAGTTCGGGAATAAGGTTGCAATAGCATTTATCAATAGAACAGGCATCTTTGGCGCGTCGAGTAACACTCTTCCCTTGAACTACGCGGGATATTCAGTTGAAATCATGTTCTTTGAAAAATGCTTGGCATATACATGGTCCGTAGGTAGTAGAGTTCGGTCTGCCCTCGGTATTGCACAGTGCCAATGCTCCAGACGATCACTGTCAGACGGCACTTTGAATAGAGTCACACGCTCCACATTGCACAGTGCCAATGCTGCAGACGATCACTGTCAGACGGCACTTTGAATAAAGTCACACGCTCCACATTGCACAGTGCCAATGCTCCAGACGATCACTGTCAGACGGCACTTTGAATAGAGTCACACGCTCCACATTGCACAGTGCCAATGCTCCAGACGATCACTGTCAGACGGCACTTTGAATAGAGTCACACGCTCCACATTGCACAGTGCCAATGCTCCAGACGATCACTGTCAGACGGCACTTTGAATAGAGGCACACGCTCCACATTGCACAGTGCCAATGCTCCAGACGATCACTGTCAGACGGCACTTTGAATAGAGTCACACGCTCCACATTGCACAGTGCCAATGCTCCAGACGATCACTGTCAGACGGCACTTTGAATAGAGGCACACGCTCCACATTGCACAGTGCCAATGCTCCAGACGATCACTGTCAGACGGCACTTTGAATAGTGGCACACGCTCCACATTGCACAGTGCCAATGCTCCAGACGATCACTGTCAGACGGCACTTTGAATAGAGTCACACGCTCCACATTGCACAGTGCCAATGCTCCAGACGATCACTGTCAGACGGCACTTTGAATAGAGGCACACGCTCCACATTGCACAGTGCCAATGCTGCAGACGATCACTGTCAGACGGCACTTTGAATAGAGTCACACGCTCCACATTGCACAGTGCCAATGCTCCAGACGATCACTGTCAGACGGCACTTTGAATAGAGGCACACGCTCCACACAAGTCCGATGGCGAGAACGGCAGTTCGGTACAAAACACGTTCTGCCCATTTCGGGAACTTCTCAACAATTCGTTGTCACCTACGTCGATAGAACAACATAGAAGGCACGCGAACAAAAAAGCCTGACTTCAAAACACAGCGGCCGCACATGCCAGTGAAAAGACCCAGAATCAGCAGCATACGCGCTCTTACCGAGCGTGATGCCGAGACGGCTGACCCCGCTCGTCGTAGCGCCATCTAAGGCACCGATTAAGCTGCAAGATAACTGATAATGGCCGGAACATAATCTGGACGCGCGGGGATAGCGATTCTCAACGCGTTGCGGGGAGAGTGTCGGCACCTGTCTATGTATATTCTTACAGCATGCTCGACAGAGAACATGGAAGGACGAAGTAAAAAGTGCGTACACAAATATAGGACAATAAGAAAGCAAGGTAAGTGTACGGTCCTGATTAATAACGTCCCCCCTATTGATTGGCAGGTCTATACTGGTGGCAGGGTGCCCCTGTCGAATATCTTGTCAAGCTACAAAACTTTCTGCGTGGCTGTGTGACCGAGCAAACAAAACTAATACTGTCTTGGAATTTTAATATACCAGGAATAAACTGGGGCACTTTTGCCATGGGAAACAGTGCTGTTAAAGGTTCAGATATACTTTTTGACATAGTGTTTAGTTTCTCGTTGACACAGCTGGTGATGGAATCGACTCGCATCCATGAGTCGACATGTCCAGTGCTTCATCTCGCGTTTTTCTCTAGCTCATTAGCACCAAAAATAAGTATTGCAGAGGAAATTTCTGACCACAAACTAATTCTTTTAGCATTTCATGGCATGGGCAGCCGCGTATCGCATGCAACGACGCGCATATCAGTTAAAAATTACTACAGAGTGAACGACGAAAGCGTGAGAGACTTCTTTGAAGCAGTACAAGACAATTTCTTTAATACGTGATCGGGTGTCGTCGTTCTACGGCACAAACTAAAATCTGAAATCACGCATTGTGAATCCAACCTTTATACCCACTAAGCTAAAGAGAACTAAACGTAAAACACCATGGATTACCAGAAGCGTAATCCACCTAAAAAGAAAAGTGAAACGAATTCCGCAAACATAAAAAAAATCCGTTTCGCTCAAGGACCTTCCGCGCCAGTTAAAAACCGAAATAAAGACGGCTAGAGACTTTTTCTCAAACACTCTAACTGATTTTTATAAAAAAAACAACCGCGGAAATTTTGGAAGTACTTATTCAAGCCAGATAGCTTTTTGACTAAAATGGAAATATCGGGTAGTATCGTGGAAGACGCACGGATTATTGCAGATGCTTTTAATGCTTACTTCCAATTAGTTTCGACAAATACGCTGCCTTCCTATTTACCGTTGTCTAACAACGAAGTCCACATGCCAGAGGTTACAATATCACAATCTGGTATACTTAACCTTCTTCAACTTGATGTCAAGATATGGCAAGGCTCGGATTAAATTTCTAATGCATTTCTTAAACGCTATGCTACACAGTTAACCCCTTTCCCTGCACAAAATATTTTCCTTATTGTTTGAAACAGCGGTGCTTCCTGATGACTGGTTGTGTGCGAAAGTGATTCCTATCCATGAAAGTGGGGAACCAACAACTGATAAACACCTACAGGCCAATGTCACTGACAAGCACACGTTGCAAATTAATGGAGTATATCATAAATAAAGCACTGATGAACTATCTGCAGGATAATAATCTGCTTTACCCAAACCAACACGGTTTTAGAAGGAAGCTTTCAACCACTACACAGCTTTGAGAAATTACTCATGGTTTTGCTACAGCTATTAATTCTAGACAGCAGATAGATGCGATATTTATTGCTTTCTCTAAGGTATTCGACTGCGTCCTGCACTCGTTACTCATCAAAAACTTGAATCATTTGGCGTTAACTCGAAAATAGTCTCTTGGTTTGCTGCTTATCTCTCCAATCGCGCCCAGTATGTTTTTTTTTTTAAATAATGCTGAGTCTAACCGCGCCGGCGTGTTCTCTGGCATTCCCCAGGGATCCGTACTAGGACCAACACTCTTCCTCATTTACATCAATGAAATTTACACTGATATTAAACCCGGCATTACAACGAGGCTCCTTGCAGATGACTGCGTCATACACTCTCCTACTAGCACACCAGAAAACCGGGTAAAACTCGACAAATCATTAGATAATATTGGAAAATGGAGTGAAAGACATGATATACAAGTTAGTACAGATAAAACCATGTGTATTACAATTATCCATAGAAAGACACTACTTCACATTAAATACACCTTCTCTGGGGCAGACATCAGACACGTGAATACCGTAAAGTACCTAGGGGTCGCAATAACGCAGTTTTTAAAATGAGATGTCCACATTGATGAGATTTCTCCACGAGCATTCAAGCAACCAGGCTTTTTAAGGCGTAAACTCTCTGGCACTTCTTCTCAAGTTAAACTAACCGCGTACAAAACACTAATTAGACCCGTCCTAGAATACGCAGCAGTAGTTTTGAACCCACACCAAAAGAACATGACTGATGTGTTTGAAAAAAATTCAAAACAGGGCTCTTAGATTTATTTTTTCTAAGTATGCCTGACAGGAATGTTTCCGCGCTGCGTTTGCAAGCACGTGTCCCAACTCTTGCTAGCCGACGACAGTTTGCCAGCCCGGAGTTTATTTTCCTTCTTTCATGCAACTTGGTAAATATAAATAAGGACGAATACCTAAAAGTTCCAAACCGTCACTCCAGCAGAACTAACAACGAGAAATGCACACGCCCATTCATTGTCACGTTGTAACACGCTTAAGCATTCTGTTTCTCCCGCAGTTATAGAGAGTAAAGCTTTCATCTGTGTGTCCTTTATGTTACCGTTTGATGTTATCGTGTATGCTAGTTTGTTTGTTTCTTTTTACACCCACTAAAACACTTATACGCATTGTTCATTTATTGCTCTTTGTGCTCATATTGCTGCTGTGGTTGCTTTGTATTGCGTATCCCCCCCCGTTTTTAGATGTGAAGCATCTTATGGCGAAGCTTAATCCGGTGGTGGTGGTGGTGGTGTGCCGCGTGCCCACCCTTACTGCGCATGCGCAGTTAAAGAAAAAAATAAAAATAAAAAACCTCCTCTCCCCCTCTCTCTCCGCTAGGCATCCCTCCGCACGGCAACCACCCCTCACTGCGCATGCGCCTCCCTTCCTCTCTCCCCTCTTACACTCCCCCCCCTCTCTCCAACCCTGCCCGCGGCGTCTAACTCCCCCCTGCGCATGCGCGTCCCCCCCCTCTCTCTCCTCTCCTACGCTCCCCCCCCTCTCTCCTCTACGCATCCCAGTCCACGGCGTTCACACTCCCACTGCGCATGCGTGTCACCCCCTCTCTCCTCTCCTCCGCTTCCCCCCTCTCTCGCCTCGCGACGCCGACGCAGGCAGCGTCTGCTAGCGAGTTTCTTGGTTGAAAAAACCGACTGCTCGCGCTGCACAACCGTTCACTGGCCATCCCGTATATATGGCAATGGATCTTGACCTCCAAGGTGGTGCCGGTGGGAGATTTCTCCTGTGCGTTGTTGAACAATAAAAATTCGCAGCGTGCGCGTTAACTAAAAGCGGAGTGCGGGTCTCTGTGTCCAGTCGGAGTATTCTGTCTCTCATTGCCCATTAGCAGCGATTGGCATGTTCCAGTAGGAAACACTGCTCCATCACTGCCTGCTTTGCGCCTCCCCAGTTTTCTCTCCTGCGCAACACTGCGATGAGCGCCAGCGTCAACGCCGCCGCCAGTGTAAGCGTTAGCGCCCGCTGCTTCACATCTACACATGGTTCCCTTTAGCGGGAGGTGGTGTAATTTTTTTCTCTTTGTTAATATGAAGTCTTCTTTACTTTGCACGCCCTCTCCTGTATAGGTCATTAAAAGGCGCACAGTAATGAATAATGAAATTAAATGAAAAGTGCAGTTCTATAGTTCGTTAACGAGTATGAAATAGCTTAAGGCGCACATGGACGACTTCAGGCCGTGGGCGGCGCCGCAGAGAGGTGATAATACCGTACGAGACGACATCGTTGTCCAGCGTGCCGACTCGTCGAAGCGCCTTGTATGGCCCGAAGTAACGCCGAAGAAGTTTTTCACTAACACCACGTCGGCGTATCGGCGTCCACACTTACACAAGCTCGCCGGGCTGGTATTCCACGAAGCGTCGTCGAAGATTGTAACGCGGCTGTCGGTCGTCTACTGATTCTTGATGCGCCGGCGGTCGAGTTATCGGGCTTCTTCAGCGCGCTGAAGGTAGGCGGTGACGTCGACGTTTTGCTCGTCAGCGACGTTGAGCAGCATCGCATACAGCGTCGTTGCTGGGTTCCTTCCATAGACCAACTTGTATGGCGTCATCTCTGTCGTCTCCTTAACGGTCGTGTTATATGCAAAAGTCACGTACGGAAGGATGGCGGCCCACGTATTGTGTTCGACGTCGACGTAAGGGGCCAGCATGTCGGTGAAGGTCTTATTTAGACGCTCGGTCAGACCATTCGTGAATTGGGGGGTACGCGGTGGTGCGGCTGTCTGGCTGTATCACGGTGGTGCGGCTTGTCTGGCTGTATCACAAGATCGTCTGTGTTAGGTCAGCCGTAAAAGCCATATCTCTGTCAGTGATGTGAACCTCTGGGGCTCCATGTCCAAGGATGATGTTCTCGAAGAAAAACTTGGCTACCTCGATGGCACGGCCTTTGGGCAAGGCCTATGCTTCGGCGTAGCAGCTGAAGTAGTCCGTGCCTACAACGATCCATTTATTTCCGCAAGTCGACGTTGGGAACGGCCCCAGAGCGTCCATCCCCATCTGCTGGAATGGTCGCCGAGGTGACTCGATCGCCTGAAGAAAGCCTCCTGTACTTGTCGGCGGTGTCTTGCGCCGCTGACAGTCTCGGCATGACTTTACCTAAACACCGACGTTGACGGCAAGGCGTGGCCAGTAGTACTTTTACTGTATTTTTTTTGCGAGCAAGCGGGAAAGACCGAGGTGTCCAGCCGTTGGGTCGTCGTGTAGGGCCTGGAAGGTTTCCGGTCGCAATCCTGAAGGCACCACGAGAAGAAGCTTGGCTCGATGTGGTGAAAAGTTCTTCGTGAGGACGCCGTCTCACACGAAAAAACGATGCCAGTCCTCGCTTGAATGCATTTGGAACTATGGACGGTCCTGGCTTCGAGGTATTCGGTAATGCATCTGAGTTTCGGGTCGGCTTCCTGTCGTTCAGTGAAGTCGGCGGCACTTATGCTCTCCCCAAGAAGCAGTCATCCTCCTGGTCGTCCTGTGGCGGCGGGTCGACGGGAGCAAGAGATAAGCCGCCGGCATCACAGTGCCTTCGTCCAGACTTGTAAATGACGATAACGTCGCATTCTTGAAGTGTCAGACTCCATCTTGAGAGACGACCTGAAGGGTACTTAAAGTTAGCTAGCCAACACAAGGCTTGGTGGTCGCTCACAACTTTGTAAGGCCTGCCGTAGAGGTAGGGGCGAAACAGTGACGTTGCCCAGATGATCGCAGGGCACTCCGTTTCTGTTGTGGAGTAGTTGGATTCTGCATTGGATAGCGACCGGCTAGCATAACTGATAACCCTTTCCACTCCATCAGTTCTCTGGTACAGAACGGTACCGAGTCCAACGCTGCTTGCGTCAGTTTGGATTTCCGTGTCGGCGTGTTCGTCGAAATGCGCAAGTATCCGAGGCGTCGTTTCAATTCTTGAAATGATTCAACTTGCGCCACTCCCCAATTGAATTCCACGTCGTTCTTCGTGAGCTGAGTTAGTAGCTTGGCGATGCGTCAAAATTCCTTGACGAAGCGTCTGTAATAGGTGCACAAGGCGAGCAAACGGCGTTCGGCCTTCTTGTCTGTGAGTGGCGGGAAGGCAGCGATGGCAGCTGTTTTCCGTGGGTCGAGGTGAACTCCAGAGTTGCTGATGAAATGACCCAAGAACAGAAGGTTGTCGCACGCGAAGCGGCAATTTTCTTGCTTCAGGGTGAGTCCGTAGGTACTCATTGCTTGAAGCACAGATTCAAGGCACCGGAGATGTTCATCGAAGCATCAAGAAAACACAAAGACGTCGTACAAGTGCACAAGTCAAGTTTGCCATTTCACGATTGCTAGTACGGGATCCATAACACGTTGGAACGTCGAGAAAAAACCAAAAGGCCTGACCTTCAACCCGAAGAGACCGCCTGGTGTGATAGAAATAGTCCTCTCTGTCTGTCTCGTTGAGCTCGATTTGCCAATAGCTGGTCTTGAGGTCGATCGACGAAAAGTGTTTCGCGCTGCCGATTCGATCCAGGGCGTCGTCTATACGTGGGAGAGGATAGATGTCGTTCTTCGTGATTTTGTTCAGGTGGCGATAATCGACGCAGAAAGGTCAGGGTTCCGTTTCTTCTTCACTAACACCACGGGTTACGCCCAAAAACTCTCGGCAGGCTATATGATGTCGTCGCGGAGCATTTCGTCGACTTGGCGCTTTACGGTCACGCGTCGACACAGAGTATGCGCTCTGGCGGAGTGGTCGTGCATTTCACTCTGCTATGATGCAATGTTTTGCGAATGGGGTCTGCCTGATTCTCGACGATGACGAGAAGCAATCCTTGAATCACAGGAGTCGAGCTGGTCTTTCTTGTGATTCGGAAGGCTCGGATTAACGTCGGAATCTGAATGGGGACCTCGATTCATCGAAGCAGGTTCGCTGGCGTCGGTGAAAGCTAAAGCATTGCTGGCGTCCACATAATCATCTATGTAGGCAACCGTCGTGCCCATGTTGATATGTCTGCATTAGCGGCTGAACTTTGTGGGCATTACTTTAGCTTTGTCATCATGCAGCTCGGCGATGCGTTCCGACGCAAGTTTAACGGTTCAGAAGCAGGTTCTCGTCGCAATGGATGTCGCGTTCTAAGACTGTGGCTTCTTAGGTGCCGACGGAAAGGATGACACTGGAGAGAGGCGGAATGGTGACCTGATCGTCTATGACACTTAAAGCATTCGTCGCTGGCGTCGTGGGGAGCAGTAGTGCTTCTTCTGGGGTTTGTGTTATAAACTCAGACCTCAGGCCGATGACAGCGCCGTGTTGACTTAGGAAGTGCATCCCTAGTATCACATCCCTGCAGCACCATTGCAGCATTACAAGTCTCGCAGGTAAGTCCGAATATTGGTCGAATTTCGGACCCTTCCCACGCAGTCTACATTTTCTTCAACTTCGCGGCGAACAGCCCACGGACGACGGAATAGTCGGCCCCAAAATGGACGAGAGCTGTGACGTTGTGGCCGTCGATGAGGATGTCCAGGTCGCTAGTTCGTCGTATTGCCTTGCGGTTTGGTCGTGGCGTGGGATCACGGCTACGTCGGCTTCTTCCGCTGCTTCGACGTGGTGTCATCAGGTCTTGCCGGTCGCGAAGTTGCGGGCGTGCTCCTAAGACTGTCGAGGCGTAGTCGTCGGTGCCGGCGGAGGATCTTCGGTAGTACGTCGTACAGCAACCGCAACTCCATCGGTTGCTGCGTGGTCGTCTTGGTTAAACGACCACGCGACATCAATGTCACGTGGTCGTTCACACCGCTGTGGACGCGCCACGTCAATGGGGAAGCCACAAAGTTCCATCTGGCGGTACTGGCAGCGGCGGTAGATGTGACCAGCTTCACCGCAATGGTAGCAGAGTGGACGGTGGTCAGGGGCGCGCCAAACGTCGGTCTTCCTCGGAGCGTTGCGCTGGCCGGCAGGTGGGCGGTATGGCTTCGGTGGTGGTGGCGGTGGTGTCGGGCGACGGTACTGCGGCGATGCAGCGTCTTGGCGCGGGCGTGGAAGAGCAGCGTGACGGTGGGCTGCAGGAGCATAGCTCACGGCTTGTAGCTGCTGCTCTGGAAACTGAAGAATGCCCAGTGTTTGCTGGATCTCTTGGCGTACGACGTTAGTGATGGAATTCATTGGGGCTGCGCTAACGGTAGAAATTTTCGCACCTGCTCTTGCCCGATCGCTCGGATCGTCTCACACAGATCAGCGGTTCCTAGCACTTAGACATCGGCGCAGTTTGTGGCCGAGAGGCTGCGGTTGTTTTGCCGTGTCCGCATCCCGAGCGGCTTCTCGATTGTCGAGGCTTCGGATGCGAATTCGGCGATCTTCGGCGGTTTCCTAATCAATTCGGCGAAGAGCTCTAGATTGACACCCCTCATATGGAAGCTCACTTTGCTCTGTTCGGTTATGCTGGGGTCGGCGTGGCGAAACAAGCGGGCCGTCTCCTCTGTGTACATATTTATGCTTTCATGGGGAAGCTGCACAAGTGTCTACAGTGTAGTAGCAGCACGCTCCTTGCTGGACGACGCTCGTGAAGGTGCATAAGAACATCGTCCAAAAGAAATGTCAGGTTCGTAGCGTGATTCTCGGTTCTCGAACCACGTCCTCGCGGCGTCTTCTTGGTAGAATTAGACGTGGTAGAGTTTTTCTTCGGAGTACCAGCTGTTGATGGCGGCGACTTGGTCGTAGGTCTCCAGCCAGCTTTGGGGTTCTTCAAACGATGATCCCCAGATAGTTGGTCATTCCCTGGGCTGCCGGAGAAGGATCAGCGCAAGTTGGGTGATGTCCGTGATGATCTGTGCAATCGATGCCGGGATTCGTGGCTGCCTAGTTTTTTCTGGAAGCAGCCCGTCCTTCCTGCCTATGGCTAGTCCACTGCTGCACGGGGCTTTGCTGTCTTCTTCGGGCTGATGGCTTGGTTATCGGACCTCTTGTGGGCGTCCAGGAACATGAAGGAACCAGCAGCTTCACCAGATGTCATGTGGTCGTGACGTTAACGAAGGCAACAGACGGCGTCTCGAAGAAGAAACTTTTCACTTGGCCGTACTTGTTGCCGGGAAAATGAAAGTCAGACTACAGCAATAGACACTGGTAGTGATATTAGTGAACAGAGCGTCGGCCATCGGTGATCTCACAAGTGGTGAAGCGCGTCGGCATTTATACATGAGCCATCAAATATTCCAGCGTTATCGCTAGAGTCCACGTAAGTTCCTGAAAAAAGTGTAATGTGCGCGTCGCGCGGGTAATCTCATCGGAAGGTTCTAAGATTACCTAGGTAGTTTCTAGCCATGCGGCATGGATTGCGCAAGGCAGCAGTTACACGCGTAATGGGGTCATATCATAAACATAGAAAAAAAGGCGGGCGTGTGGCAATATTTTCGTTTACCACTGCGTGTGACACGTGTTGGCCGCTGGCCTTCACGCAGGCAACTAATCAAGGTGGACGATTGGACCAGTTCGGACGCGGTAGATGACACGGACGACAAGCAGACTTGTCCCCATCTTCTTGTCGTCCATGTCGCCTACCACGCAGCATACATCATTCAAGAAGGCATAGTAACTACCCATAATCGCCTTATTCGTGACCAACCCGTCAACCGCTACGGCGAACCAGTTTCGTTTTTGTTACCAAGATCACGTCTTTAGCGATCACAGCTTCGTCTACAGCGGATGCGCCAGTCAGAGGGGCTTGAAGTTCACCTAATGAAGCGCGCACGCATCGTCACAAACCTGAAAGATGGAGAAATGTGTTGAAGAAGAAGAGATTTCAGCCGCAGTTGGCGTGCTGACATAAAACTTGATTTCTATGCTGATGTGGATAAGCGATCATTTCCCGGCGATTTGAGTGGTGAACCAAATTGACACTACGGTAGCTTGGTGGTGTTGGTGTTGGCGGTAAGTAATGTGGAGGGGCACATATCACATTTCGGGCTCTCGTGTCTTAAGGCACGGGGTTCTTGAACTGAGGTCGCATTGTACAACAATTCATGGAATTGACGGAGATTGTGGGTTTTGCGTAAAGCTGCTGTAATGATTTTGCATAATCACGCCGAGAACAAAAGTGCCTTGTTGTGTAGGAATTCGTTTAATGTTTTCTGGTACTCTCAACGATTCGACATTCGTTAAGCTTCGGACATTTTCTTCCCGCCCCGTGAAATCTTAATTAACGAACTGTTACTGCTGTCGCAGGGCTACGATGTTGTATATCTTGTCTTGCGACAGCACTGTAATGTCCTTGAACCAGCATAACTGCTAAGTGAATAAGTAAATAAATGAAAACAATACATAAATGAAATAAATAAATAAATACATAAATAAACAAATAAATAAATAAATAAAACTGACAACGACTGCATTGGGTATATCAAATTCGTGGAGTGATCGGTAGGGAAGCAAGGATTTTCTTCACTGTAATTGAATGTTGAAATTACACAGATCTTTCGGTGAATTTCGTGGCTGTCCCCACCGACAAGAAATATAAGTGGGATCGCTTGGCGCAGATATATAGTGTGATTGAAAAAAGACAACGCTCAAATTAATGTGAATAGCGTTGTAATACAGCGTATATAACCGCGTTATATTACAGCGTTATATTAAAGCGTATCTAGAAGGGGTGCGCCCTGCCCACGGCAGGGCGTACACCTTCTGGATACGCTTTTTGAGTTAACCGAAGCTAACTATATTAAGCTTTAAAACTACATCATTTCACTATTCGTTACGCAACACCTTGTGACTGGCGGTGCATATTTGTGAGCTGCTTCTGCGCCATAAAAACCAAATTAACTAACTAACGAAGCTGACTACGGCTTGTGCTTTTAGTAATGAGCGCTTATAAATATCTGGAATAGCATACTACATGACGTGCGTGACTGCATGACGTTCAACCACCTTTTATGTATGGTAGTGCCTGCGTTTATGTGTGTGTGTGCACATATACAGATTTAAAGTAGAAATAAAGTTTACCGCTCCCTGTCTAAGCCAATGCCCATAACCAACTGGCCTGTTTAAGTTTTGCAGCGTCGTTTAGCAGACACCACGGGCTGAGTATTGTGGTTTTAAGTTGTAGGCATGTCGAGAATTTCCGCGGAATTCGCGGAGCTATTACAACACTTTGCTGCGTATGCATAAACTGCCATTTTTTGTTACTTTCAGCTGTACAGCTTCACTATTCCTTCGGCGCCACCTGTGTACGAGATCAGACGTTATAGAACGTCATTTTTTATAGCTACAACAATTGGCTTCTTCTTGCCCTTGGTATGGCGCATAAGGGACGTCACCACGGAGATTGGCTCTGGCCTCAAGGTATGTGCTACGTTCGAGTAACCGAGCGTCGCCTACACGCATGTTAGAGCAAAGGGCCTAATGCGGTCTACATAATTCGGCTTTATTGTAAACCTGCGCGTTGTAGAAATATATGGGTTGGATATAATAATGACATATTGTAGTTATGCAAAGGAATACATGCCTTATTGCCGCAATAATTGGTGTCAAAAACGCGCCAATGGAGATAGTTCTCCGGATTGCTTCGCCTTTCAATTATAAGAAGTACTGTCGAGATGGCTTTACGAATGAAATAAAATATTTGCAGTATAGGAAACAAACAAGATGACTGTTCCGTCGTCTTGTATGCGTCGTACAGCATTGTTACCTACGAACTAACTGTGCTTGTCCGACTGGTACTTCAGTGGCGTCAGAGAACCGCGGCGTGTTATAAAGAAACGACTGTTCCGATACCGCTGCATGAAAGAGTAAGGTGGTATAAAGCAAGTCTTGTTGTATAAGAAACGTCGGTCTTTAGCTATCATCGTCCGCAATCTATAGGCCGGTATCTTCAATTAATTTTAGATAATTCTGCATGACGTGAGTTATAGTCGAAGTGCACATCAAGGTGGGTGGAGACCTAAAGTCATTGTTTCCTGTTGAAGAAAAAAAAGAAAAGTCACCCTTTCGCCGCAAGGATGATGTAATGAATGCGATATCAACAAATTCTAATAATAATAATATGTGGGGTTTTACGTCCCAAAACCACGATATGATTATGAGAGACGCCGTAGTGGAGGGCTACGGAAATTTTGACCAACTGGTGTTCTTTAACGTGCACTGACATCGCACAGTACACGGGCCTCTACCATTTCGCCTCCATCGAAATGCGACCGCCGCGGCCGGGATCGAACCCGCGACCTTCGGGTCAGCAGCCGAGCACCCTAGCCACTGATCCACCGAGGCGGACATATCAACAAATTCTAATGTTATTCGAGCAGCGAGCTACGCGAGATTAGCGAAGCCTTTCACATTGATGAGCACGATGTTTCCTGCGTTAGCGTACCCTCAATTTCGCTTCATACCTGTGAAATTAGATATCTGGGGTCCACTGATATGACGGATTATTGATTATGATAGGTTCTTGATTATGTTTACCGGATGGCCTTATCACATGTATGTGCACTTTGGCTTATGTTTCTTGATTTCTGCGCAGTCACCTGTGTCCCATATATTGCACCTGTTTTGCAATAAACATTGGTTAGTTCAGCGCCGTGTATGTGTCCTCTTCTCGTCCCGTGTTTAGCGCTGTTTTAAATTCTTCGTCTACCATGCAGCACCAACCAGCCCAATCAAGCACATTGTTAAAGATTATTCGAAGTGAGGCTGGCACCTAACTCTTTTGGAACCGATCTCACGCAACTCTACAAAATGCTGGTTTAAGAGCATACGGCCGCTCCAGGGACACAATCTCATCGCGCTGAGAGCGGATCATGTAGGAGCCAGCCGCCCGCTGTCGGCTGCTGGGAGATTTCGAGATAACGCGTGCGCAAGCGACGACCGCGCTCGTAAAACCAAAGATGGCAGTGGCTGCATGAGAGACCCCCACCCCTCGCGTCTTTCCGCGCTTGTTAAAGACACGCGGGACGTTTCCTCTCTTCTTGAGCATTCCCCTTCTGGTCAACTGGCGGGGGGGATCTTATCGCATACGCCTCGGAGCGGCGGAGATGGGCCGGCTCGTTTGATGTGCGCTTCAGCCGCGTTTGTCACCCCCGTTCCCGTGCTGTTACCCGCGGGTAGAACGTACTATGCGCTGGGTGATCTATCACTTTGGACTTTATACGTGAAGTGACGGCGATGGCAAAAACCCGTCGATACTGTCCATATAATTGCTATCGCAATAAAAAGTGAATGTGGTAGGAGCGCCAGGTAAACAGTTTTTGCAAGAACCACATGCAAAAATGACGGCCGTCTGCAGCAGGGTAGAACAAAAGCGACGAGCCAGTAAGACCTACACCGACCGTAGGCGATCTCTAAAGCATTCTCCGTTAACAGGTCAACCGGTACGAAACATGCTGCCAGACCATGTGCCCATGGGTGCTGTGAGCTACTCAAGCCTGTTCACAATAATTCACCAATGTGGCCAAGACACTTTCAAATTTAGTGGTGGCCGCACATGGAATCGGAATCGACTGGTACCCAGCCCTCGACCTGGCACTCCACCGACACTTGAACAAGCTATTTGCCTGAAGCAGTGACATCGCTTGGCGAGCCACAACGGGAAGATGAGCAACCACAGCAGCCATCCGTTCGTAACTCAGTTTCAAGCGACCTTCTAGAACGGAGATTTTCGAGAAGCCACAAAAAGAAACCACCGTGGTGATTTAAAGCCTATCGAAGACATTAAGTGTTATGATGTTCCTACTTATTGTTATTTTGCCAAGTGAATTTTCAGGGGGAAAATGTAGTATTCAGCAATTACGTTTATGCAAACTTGATGGCGCTAGGAATGCTCCTTATCACGTCAGCTGACACATTCATCTCTGTATATAACAATCGCGGACTAAAAATAAACAGAGTTGCTTGGTGTACTGAGTTGGTGCGGTTTACTTCGCGGTCCTGCTGTTCTCCTACATAGTTCGGCAGGTCATGGCAGCGGATACCACACCAAATACACCAACTTTCTACGCGATAATGTTCGAAACGACCGGGATGATTTTGTGGCGTCATCGGGTGGTGTAGCCAATATAATTTACTCAAGTAATACCTTGTACACCTTTCGCACTCCAAATATCCCATGAGGCAGTGACCGTTTGATTCGTTCTTTTTGACAAACTGATCACAAATGGCTGTCTTTACATACATCCGCACTACAACCTCCAAAAACATGAATACTAGTCTTTAATAGATGAAGTTCCTGAACCTATGCAGGTCGTTGGAGACTTAATAATAATGATACTAATAAATGTTGGTGCTTTACGTCGCAAAACCACGATGCCATTATGAAAGATGCCGCAGTGGAGGGCTCCTGAAATTTTGACCACTTGGAATCCTTGAACGTGCACCTCAATGTAAGTACACGGGCCTCAAGCATTTTCGCCTCTATCGAAAATGGGCGTCCCGCGGCCGGGATTAGTTCCCGCGACTTTCGGGTCTGAAGTCAAGCACCGTAATTACTAGAACACCGTGGCGGGTCGTCCTTGGAGACTTCAACGCTCAGAGAGGTGTATGAGGTGACTCTCGCTGCCATGTGCGAGGTCACCAAGTTAGATCGACATGGGTGCCTCAGGCATCGATAGCTGTATACACGCGGACTTTTCTTGGCAATGCAGTGAAGGCTACGGAGCCAAATCGCGCATATCCTACCGCTAATGAATGTAGTCCCACTATTGTATCCTTATTTTCTGCGTGAAATATGAAAAATACTGCCTTCATTTCTTGCATGTATGTTGTTTGAGACGGGACACAACTCGCACCAGTAAGATATCCCTATTTGTTTTAATTTATACGTTGTCACTTCGCGTTATTGCACGCCTGAGAAAGCTGCGCATTCTACGTGTACCTCGAACGCCAAGCGGCGTCTGCGTCGATATGAAACGCTGATCGCGCGCAGCCATCACTTTTCCACGGTGGTGTGGAACGCATGCCATACCGGACTATTTCGCGTAGTAGTACATGTGCAGAAGCTCCGCCCCTGTAGCTTTCCCTTCATTGCCAATATATGTTGTCCGCGAGTATAGACTACTTAACAGCATTTCTTATTGATGGTGCAGTCATTTGTACACCATAGACTCTCTGGAAAATGACGTGCCCCGTGGTGGAACAAACAGTGCGGCAATGAGCGCAAGAAGCGAGATAAAGCATGGAAGTTGCTTCGCTACTCTCCGACAGCGGAAAATCTTACAAATTCATATTACACAATGTCACAAGGCAGGAGAACTCGCCGACAGGCTAAAAGTGAGCGCTAGCGGAAGTTTTTATGGTGGGGCATAAATTCATATATATATGAGGGTAAAGTATGGGAAAACATGACAAGTTATGTAGCAGGAAGACAAACGTTAGTGGGTATAACGTTGCGCATAAATGACACGGACACTAGAAGGGACGTTGTAACACACAGGGCGCAAAACTATTAACAATTTATTTCGGAGCAGAGTTCCCCTTTTTATACTTGACGTAAATAAATGCGCATGTCCCAAGGAACAACATCAAATACGTGCGCACCCACTCAAAAAAAAAGCAATTTATTTCGCTGACAATGTTATGGAAGCCTCACTGACGCAACTATCTTTCAACTGCGAGGTATTATGGGATTCAATAATCAATCGCGTCGTTTCATTTCTGTTTTTTTTTGCGATTATGATGCACTCATCGAACATAGGTGTACATCCACAATCTCTGCAATGGATAGCTAATCAACCACCTGACGGATTTTTAACAATATTCGCGTGTTCGCACAGCCTGTCGTTAATGCAATGACCAGATTGCCCTACATAATAGCGGTTGAAAGTTAAAGGTATGCGGTACACAATACCGCCATGACATGCAACATACTTGGTGCGATTCTGCTTACCGCAACACCTCTTTTCTCTGCCTTTCTTATTAGTTAATTGACAGCTTATCGAGTTCATCGGGGCCGGAGAATAACACTTTAACATCGACCCATTCGGCTACCTTCTTTAAGTTGTGGGATTATTTGTGAATATAAGCCATTACCGTGGTTTTTCCTTTTTCTTTCTGGGCTTGGTCTGTGGCATTACTAGTAACCTTTATATTCCTAAGCAGCTTTTCGGCAACACAAATCAACAGCTGTATCGAGTAATCAACATCATTTAGACGAGTGCACTGTTGGCTGAAGCTATTATCAATTTGGTGGGAGCATGATTCGTCTAAGGCGTTCTTGAATCAGAGATTTATAATAGCCCGCTTGACTAATTTGGAATGCACAGAGTCATAAGGGAGAATGAGTTTGTTAGCTCGGGGTTCATACCTCCAACACAAATCATTCTCATTAAAAAAGAATCTAATATTTAGAAACCGGAGGCTTGAGTCCGTGGGCATCTCTTGGGTGATCTGTAACGGTTTCAGAAATTTTTCCGCGATTGACATAAGCTTTAATGCCTCTTGGACCTTGGTTAAAACCGGTTGAACAGCATTCTAAAATAAACATATAATCAACGTATCTCAAGCCCTTCCACACCACTGTAGATCGCAATTCGTCAGCCAGTGTTTTATCCAGATGGGATAAAAATTGATCACTTAGGATTGGGGCTATGCAGGATCCAATACATTTACCCTTCTTTTGAAGAAAGTAGCCGTCCTCCCACTTAATATATGTAGATTTGAGATAAAATTAAACCAGCTCTAAAAAGTGTTTTCTCGCAAGTCCGGTCTCGTTTTGAAAGGATATCGCTCCGTATTCGTCAATGGCTCTTTCTACGAAGATAAGAAGGTCATCATGAGGTAGTGAGTAGTACAGGTATGTTGTGTCAATGGAAAACGCTCTAAAGTTCTTATCTGGGTGCGCGCTTACAAAGCGCAATACACCATTTGAATGCTTCACAAGAAACGGGTCATTAACTGGCAGGATTTGTAGTTTCTCCTGCAAAAACAAGGCTATTGGCTTGTGCCATGAGTCGTGTGCAGAAACAATAATGTTTAGGGGCGCGTCAATGTTATGCGTTTTGACATTAAAAAAAACACATCTAGGTAGTCAATGGTACTCTTTTCAACGGGTTTCCTGAGCTTTAAAATGTTCAGCCTCGTGCATATCTTTTTTGCTTCGCTTTTCAATTTTGGCAAGGATATGCCGTCATGGCAGGTAAACAATTTCGAAATAGTTTGACTGGCTTTAGAACCAAACGAGCCCGATTTCAAAACAGCAAACCTGCTTTCTTTATCGGCCTGAAGCACATGCATGTCATGGTCCGCTAAGTATTGCGCGACAAGTATTACAGGAAGAACTGAAGTTGACTGCTTACAAGAAAGGCAGAGAAAAGAGGTGTTGCAGGAAGCAGCATCGCACCAAGTATGTTCCATGCAAGGAAGATATTGTGTACTGCATAACTTAAACTTGGTAACCGCTATTATATAGGGAAATCAGCTCGTTGCAATAACGACAGGCTGCGCGAACACCTGAATAATGTCAAAGATCAGTCAGGTGGTTGGTTAGCTATCCATTGCAGAGATTGTGGATGTGCACCTATGTTCGATGAGTGTATCATAATCGCAAGAAGTAGAAATCAAACGGTGCGATTGATTATAGAAGTCCAAAATATCTCGCAGTTGGAAAGATAGTTGCGTCAGTGAGGCTTCCATAAAATTGTCAGCAAAAGAAATAGCTTTTTTTTAGTAGGTGCGCACCTGTTTGATGTTCATTGGGAAATGCGCATTTATGTACGTCAAGAAGGGGAACTCTCCTCCGAATAAATTGTTGATAGTTTTGCGCCCTGTGTGTTACAACGTCTCTTCTTGTGTCCGTGTCATTTATGCGCAACGTTATATCCACTAATGGCAAACTAACATGCCCAAATAGCAACCTTGGTGAAGTACATTTCTAGTTCTTCGGGCCACTTCTTCAATGTTTCGTGTGACCCTCATGCTACAGTGGCACTTATCGCCGTGACAGTATGCCGAGCCAGAACCCTGGCATTCCGCGTAAGGAATCGTGTTCTGCCAGAAGACGTAATCGCACTGTTTGGTGGGTTCCCGCCATCGGCACGACACGGCAGCAGAGTATGTAAAATACTGAAATCCGATGCGCTCCGGCAGACCCGCTGTTACAGACAACTTCTGGCTGTTCAACTGCACCAAGCTTCGCACCCTTCCAAGTCGGATCGGGATCTGCGGCACTTCATGCTCATCGCCGACCATACCACAGAGTTTTTATGGCAGTTAATCTGAGACCGCTCCGGAGCCTCATCCTCAGGGGACAACCCGCCTCGAGCTGTCCCATCCACATGGTCGAGCAGGTGCACCTTCCAAAGGACGTCCGTAAAATGAAGGGCCATGGTCCTAAGTTTGCCGTGCAAACCAAAAGGACACCGCCTGAACTGCTCTCCTACGTTAGGCAGGTGTCACGGCATGCCCCTAATGACGAATCCCAACAGTGCATACCCCTAGTTGTGGCACGGTATGCTTTGATGAGAGTGATTCGCGTTCGGAGCGCGTGTTTGAAAAGAGCGCGTCACACTCGGTGTGGCATAAACAACGGCGACGTCGTCCTTTTCGACTGTGCCGCACCGTGCGTGGGCAGACCATCGAGCGCGAGAGTGCGGGGAGCAACAACAGAATAATCAAGCAACCGGGATGCAATGCGCAAAAAACACGAAGCTACCAGGAGCAAATAGCTGTTGACCAGGAAGCTCCTACATAACCAATCAGGTCGAAACAAGTGCGGCTCAAGCAGCGAAAAGCCTAGTGGAGAGACGTGCGGGGAGTTCGAAGAGAAAGCGACAGGTAGAAGGCCGTAGTCGGGCGCTCAAGAATCGGGTTGTGAACTCGAGCCTTTATGACTGCATCCGGTAGAGGCCTCCGCCTCACGAGTTGTAAGGAATGCGAATCCGTAAGGATTAGTGAGTTCCAGAACAAGGTCTAAGGATCTCGGCGCACACAGTCAGAGCTGCGGCAGTTGAGCGGCGGGTCCGAGCCTTGCATCGGGTCTTCTAGTTACGTCGCCCCTGGCTTGGCAGCGCTTCGCCCAGTAGGCCCTGTTGCCCCGTCGTCACCAGCCAGTCCGCGTCAACTCCGCCTGTCGAAGCCTCCACGTTTCGGTTATGCTTGCTTCGGCTAAATTTTCAACGTGCTGGTGAGACTGAACATGTATATCTCCGCGCTCCGCAACTCAGTCGCGTAGGAACTACATCGCTTAGCTCAACTACTTGACTTGTGTTCTGACTGGTATTCTGGTGTGTTATTGTATCAAAAGAGCCTTTTGTTAGGTTTTTGGCTTAGAGAGGTTTTTTCACTGTAATTGTTAGTTAGGTTTTGTGTAGTGTCTAAAAGAAACGGCCTTTTTCTTAACACTTCCAGAGACTTAGGCTTAGATAGCTGATACAAACAATCAAAAGAATTTGCATAACATAAGCCTGTTTAGCTGGCCGAACGTTGCGTCGGTCGCATATGGACAAGTTTTCGGCATCGTTGTTGCGTCGTCGGTGTGTGCCGACGTTACTGTAGGCCACGTCAACATTGTTAAACCTGCTCTACCTGCTCCACAAACTGCCGTGTAATTTTTAAGGCGTGTTCTCGAAACTACAGGGCCGTTATGACATGATCCACGGAGGGCTGCGCCAATTGCCCGCTGACAAAATACGTTTACCACTCATGAAAGACACACGACAGTAACGCGTTCTTCCGTTGTCTATTTGGCAAGTTAAATTTCATATACGGGGTTCCAAGTGCCAAAACAACGGTATGATTACGAAACACACCCTCATAGAGGGCTCGGGAAATTTCTATCTGGTCTTCTTTAAGGTGCACTGACATCACACAGTACAGAGGCTTTTACCATTGCGCCTCCACCGAAATACTAACGCCGCGGTCGGAAGCAAACACGCGACCTTCGGACCTGCAGCCGAGTAGCGTAACCACTACACTAACTCGGTGAGTTCCTTTGTAGGAAGTTAAACGGCAAATAATAAAATATTCCGTTTTCTTGTAGCACGCACTGAAACAGGCTGAAGCTTCAGTTAGCTATGCTTCAAGTGCTAATTGTGATGGAAATGAACCATATAATACTGTTGTAAGTATGATTTTTATTCTTTCAGGAACTGCAAGAAGTTATGGGCCTGCCTTCCAGCGTTTTCTGGATGGGCCATTTCCTTTCCGCCTGGTTGGTGGCTTCTGTCGAAGCTGCTTTAGCGATATATGTAACAATGATTGCCACAGAACCATACATACCGGACATTACGACCGATTTGCCAGAAAATAGGCTCAGTGGGAAGCGACTACATGATTTCAACCTTATGTACAATAGGGTCTATCCAGAACATCCCCACGAGCACTCGATATCTTCAAAACGCCGATGGATCTCTTGTGCTGGCGTCGTTTGCTACCTTCGTCACATGCCACACGCTGTTGGCACTTTTCATTGCGTGCGTGTTTCCGCTAGGTGAGTTAACGCCGTTTTTTTTATGTTTTTAGGTAGTGGACGATGAATACGACGATAGTTTTCCAGCAGAGGCAATGTAAGCGCGATGACATACAGTGATTAAAACGGCGCGAAAACGAGGCCGAGGGTGAGAAGCAGACAACACAAGCGCTGTTGTCACGCTGTTTTCGTTGCAGTAACATGTACGAGCAAGCACTTCCAGATTATAATCTGCGACCACGTACAAACTGCAGTCAACAAAGGTTTTCTGTAATTTCGAATTCCCATAGAGCAAATTTGATGTGTTTTAGAACAAATTACGGATATGATGGTTCTCTATAATTAAGTAGTATGCCGTATATCTTATCCTGTCGGTCAGTACTTATCACGCCATACGAAATCTATTTAGATTTCACGCTGTGAAAACTGTATTTTCTCCAAGCCTAGCTAGTTTTGTTAATGTTCTCACTGCTATTATATTAAAAATTTGGAAGTTAAGCACGCTTGCCACGATACAAATGGAATCTCGGATAGTTACGGACAGTAGTGAATAAGAGCGAGTAGTTGCTCTAGTTCATCGTGAAGTGATTGGTGCATTGAAGTCAGCAGTCATTTCAGTCTTTGAAGGTGCAGTACCAGGAAAGCTGTTGCATATCACACAGGGTCGGACAAGCAAGAGACAGCTTCAGAGGAACAAGGAAGCTTAAGGATAAAATATTTTTGAACATGGGTTATCGCTGCAGCCACTGTGTCGACAAGCGGTCTTGTCATCTTGCAGCCTTGAGCTCTTACACAGTTCTCGCCTAGGAATAAGTCAGGACCGCTTGTCAAAACGGTAGCTCCAGCGCCAGCCCATGTTCAAGAATTTTTCGAGTTTTCATTGTTACACGAAGACCAACATGTATTGATGCGCTCTTTTGCTAAGTGTAGAGACGATAGCTCTGTAACTACAGCGACAGACAGATTGATTCGCTGTTAGGCTTGTGGGAATTCTTCGCAAGCTACAGTTCTATCTACAAACGATAGTTCTGACCGCCCCAATAGGAAATCAATAGAAAATCACACTCCCAAATGGAAAATTGACAAAGCCTACTGGTAACAGTTTAAAAAAGCTACGCTGTTAAGTTCTTCTGATATACGTGGCTTAAGCATCAACGCAGCCATATATTATTTTACAGCTTTGCTGATTGATCCTGTAACCAAGTGTATCGCACAAACAATTCGACTGCCAGCGAAGTGACGTTTCTCATGGTGCGCCAATGAATGCCGAAACGCGCAAGAAGGGAAACAGAGCATCGTGTTGGTAGGGGCTGTTTGATAGCGGAAAATATTACCCAATTTAAGAGCATCAACTCTCTAGAAGGGAGAACTCACCGACAGGCTAGAAGGGAGGCTTGAAGCAAAATGTACAAAAAATACGAGGTATGCAATTAACATTTCAACTTAACTGAGCTATACGCATCGCTAAGCTGCTGCTATAGGTTCTGACCGTGTAGTTCATAACATGGTGAAAAACCTCCTCTTTGGAACTCAGAGTCCTCCTCTACTTGTACAAATGTGTATAGTCTTCTGGCGAGATTCACTCTGTGTAAGGAAGCAAGGATTATTATTCTGATTCTAAAACACTGCAAGCACCCATCCCCCGTTCTCAGTTAAAGGCCTGTAGACATAGGAAAGGGCACCTGCAATGCTTGGAAAGCTTATAAAACTGTGACTGCTACGTTTTCTCGAAACAAAGAAGTCGCTTCACCTTTGCAGTGCAGGTTTCGAGAGGGCAGATACAGCAGTGACCACCTGATACGTATCAAGACACAAGGGCGGGCTGATTTCGTTTATAAGCGATTCCGGCGTTCCTGAATACGGAAGGGGCCTATGATACAATGCGACTCCTTGGCATATTGAGAGACCTCTCATTGTTAGGAATGCGCGGCGAAATGCTTAATGTAATGAAGATTAGCTGTCAAATCGAATATACGTGCTCGCTTTCACAATGTCTTATCGCTGCAATATGTTCACGAAATTGGAGTACCAGACGGTATTGTCCTTAGTTCTACCTTTTGATCATAAAAATGCGTTCCTTGTGTATGTACAGCCGTGGCCATGTCTGTGTAGAGCGCGCCAGCAGGCGGTTTTCGCTCTGCGGGGCGACACCTTGAGGCAGTTTCGGGCTCTGACGTGGTCAGCCTGACTACTAGGCCGCGCATTCTCCTGACACACCATGGCCTCCGAGATTAGCCGGCGGCGCGCCGTTGCTCCGGCCGTCCCATTCGGCGCTTCGCCCAGCGGAGAAGTGTAATTTTCTCGCCTCCTGAAGGCGCCGCGAGGTGGCGATCTTTCCCCATGTGTCGAGCGGCGCTCGTCTGCCCGGCATAGCGTGCGATTTCAGTAATTCCAGTCACGATATCAGCTGTGTTGGCACGTTGTTGCCTATTTGACACACGTTGTAAGCACGCAGTCAACGTGCATCTACGCCTTACTGCAGCTACAAAGAAGTTCGGGTACGTTATTAAAAAGTTACTGCTTGCTTTTGTATGCAACTTTAGTGGTCGTTTAAAAGCCGATTTGGGCAACAAAGGATGCTAGCGCGGAATATTTAATCTGGGTTGCATGAAAGCTTGCCGAACGGCGTTTTCCAAGTTGCCGCGAAATATGACAACACGTAGGTGTGCTTTTTTAGGAATGAAGCTCCTTAGGCTCTCACCATGTCCGTTGTCGAAGGTCTGTCGGACCGAAACACAGGTGTTACATCTACCGTACATAGAGCGTTCATGGCGCGCATATAGGTTCAAAATAGACCCTACTCTGTCCGTGCATCTGTCTTTCCGTCCGTCCGTCCGTCCATCTGTCTGTCCGTCCGTGCGTCCATCCGTGCATCTGTCCGTCCAAACGTCCGTGCGCCTGTACCTGTCCGTACGTGCATCCGAGCATCCGTCCGTCGGTCCGTGCATCCGTCCTTGCGTCCGTCCCTCCGTTCGCGCCGTGGAACGGTGCCAGGTAGCCGCCGGGGCGCGAACAAACGCCTGTCGCGTCGCACTCTACAGCGTTCGCGCTTTGCTTGCGTAGCGTCCGCCCAGCGTGTCCATTCATGCAAGGAGGGAGACGCGCGCATTGCGTTCTCTTCTCACCGACCCCGTCTCAATGGGCACAAGAGTTCACAGAACACACTTTGGAATTTATAGTGTCCGTCAATTTAGCGCTGGAACGCGGATGGCGTCTGCAGGATGCGCAAGGCGCGTGAATACGAACGCATGCGAAACGGAGGCAGATTAGTCACGCGTCTCGCTGCGATTCTCGGTACAAAAATTAAAAAAAAGAAAAGAGTGTAAAAAAAAGAAAAGATTGTAAAAAATAGTTTCAAGCACATAAACATAACACTGTATTAAGGTCGCCTCATGTCTTCCGTCGTCCTATGTTGAAGTGCCAAAGTAAATCTTACATACCAACGATACACAAGAAAACTGGCAGATCTATTTCATATCCACATTAAAAAATGTAATTTCGGAATTAAAACATGCATACGAGAATTCCAGAATGAAAATAGGCCACTACGCGAATGTGCAAACGAAAATCGCTTGTTTTTACCACACAAGCAAGGAAAAGAAGGATTGTTGCGAATTGAAGCCTGTTGCTTGTAGAGCGAAAAACGCATACATAATAAACACGACCTCTGGACGGTTTGTATCACAAAAAAAAAAAGACCAGGAAATAAACAGCCACAGTACAACACGTGAGGCGGCCTACCAGCGTCCGAACAATCAAACCGTCCCCGAAGAAAATCACAAGCGCGTAGCAAAACGTAACCTATGGCATCAGTGAACGGTCTTGTGGCGATGTGCCTCACCCCGCAGTCCTAAGTTTGCGTAAGAATTGAAGAGACAATAGCCCAAGTGCACCAGTAAGCGACATTTTGCCTTTAGTCGGCACATATGTGTGCTGCAATTTCCTATTACGCGTCGCAGAGAGGCTGCGATTGCCAAGCTTTCGCCCTCCGCGCGTCTCCGCGTCAAGGGAAGCGAGCCATCGAGCCATGGGGGGCGCGCGCCGCGGTGCGGCGGTTTTCCCGCTTTCTCCGATTACGCGCTCTGCGTGCGAATGGGACGGCCGGAGCAACGGCGCGCAGCCGGCTAATCTCGGAGGCCACGGACACACCAAGTCAAAGCCCGAAACTGCCTCAAGGTGTCGCCCCGCACAGCAAAAACCGGCTGCTCGCGCGCTCTACACAGACGTGGCCGCGGCTGTACATCCCACTTAACATGTTCGTTCCTCTTATGTGGATGATGTGCAGATAGGCTCTAAGTCTTGTAATGACGAAAGCGTCATGTTCCGCTTTGTTTGCACAAGGACATTAAATCGGCAAAGACAATGGAGTTAGTGTGAATACAAAAAAAATGACCTGTGTTATTTTCTTCAAATAGAAGCGTGCATCCCATTACAGGCATTGATCTCCATGACCCCATGTAGTTATGTTGTCATGCCTAACATGGGGTAGTGACATAGGGTAGTGACGCTAGCTTGATGTACACAAAATTTGATATTGTGTGGCGTGACTGTATCACTAACCTAAATGACAAATGGTAATATGGAAATCATGACATCTCATGTGCAACATGACTTGCATGCCACGCTCATAACATGCTCGCGGCCGTTTTGCTGCTTGGTATACACCAAATTTGGTATTGCGTGGCATGACTGTATGGACCAACGTAAATGACAAGTGGTAATGTGGAAATCATGGCATGTCATGTGCGACATGACTTGTATGCGACGCTCATAGTGCGCTCACGGCCATTTCGCTTGCTTGATATACAACAAAATTGGTATTGCGGGACGTGACTGTATGACGAACACAAATGACAGGCCATAACATGTAAATCATGACATGCATATCTTTACAGCATGATTTGCTTCGTGCTGGCTGCTTCGCATTACGTCGATCCCTACAGTGCGTGGGATTTGCCGGTTTTATTACTTCCAATGTTCTTGGCGGCAAGGGTTAACCTCGTGTGGTAATGAAACCAGGGGTAAAGTATAATGGGTTATAGTGGCGGCGTACGACTGGCGTCGTGCAGGACTTTCTTCAAAGTTTTGTCGCGCCCCCTTGTTGGCCGCCGTGGTGGGCGGTCAGCGCTGTTGCCGAACACAGATATTTTTCTTATGGGATCCTAAGCTTCTTTTATTTTTCATCGGCCTTTCAAGAGAAACCGCGCCGAAGCAACCTTTCAATTTTCCTTGCAAAACAGAACACCAAGTTTATCCAAATATCACGTGATGCATATTGAAACGACTGCCATTGAGAAAACTGTCCCCATTTCTTGTGACCAGGTGCCTCACAGATAAAATCGATCAAAACTAGAAAGCCTAGAAAGTGTGTAGCGAGGACGTCCTCCTAGGGCTAAAAAACGAAGATCAAGTACAAAAGTTGCAAGAACTTACCAACATGTTTGTGTCACCAAACGTAACAACTTCAGCCCACAGGTCACTTAACAGCATAGGAGTGAGATCTCAGGAAAATTTTCGTAGATTAAGTTATGAGGTACTACTGGACGGCTTTCAGGAAATAAAAAAAAACATAAGCAATGTGCGTTCCACCACTGACCATCTAGTTAGGCTGGAATATGAAATAGGAGGTGCGTTTCTACACAAGCAGCACTGTCTCGCGTTCTTCTTTGACTTTTAGAAAGCACATGATACAACCTGGCGACATAGAATTCTGAGACCTAACTGACTTGGGGATTCGCGGAAGAATGCTAAACTCTTTATATGTTTTGCTATCGAACAGAACATTTCAACTACGCCTTGGCATTGTGCTCTCACGAAGATTTCTCCCAGAAAAGGGTGAACCACAAGGTTGCATTCTGAGCAGAACAACATTCATAGTCATTATGAACTCCATGAACAATGTCATACGCCCACAGTCATGCACTCCGTCTACGTTGGTGATCTTCAGATCGCATGTCGTGCTTCAAACCTTTACACCTACGAACGGCAACGACGAATCACAGTTAAGAAGCTAACGAAATGGGCTGACCAAACTGGTATTCGTTTTTCCTCACAAAAAAACTACCGTTGTTCGCTTTAAGCAAAGAAGAGGATTATTCCCTGACTCTGCTCTTAAAGTCACCAATAACTGATATTTCTCGACCCATTTATTTACGGCATGACAAAAAGCTTATCCTTCGTAGTGTTTGTAGTGGCAGTAGTTCATACAAAAGCACGTAGTTATTTTACAAGTAGTATTTTTGGATCTGAAAGGTTCTAAACACAGATGTACCTTTGCTCTAGCAACGCTCTGAATAGATAGTGATGCCGCCAGCCCTATTCACGATTTGTGAAAGCTGTCGTCGATCTGCTTTCGCAGGAGCTTCTGTAACCATGCTTAACCACCTTTATTTTGAGCTTTTCAACTATTTTTGAAAATAAATGGTTGTTGCAATAAGATTATGTGGCATTATGCACCTTCCCTGTTTTTGTACCGCGTTGTGTGCGCCTGCACCAAGGTTGCTTGCGCCTTCAAGGCCTTGCGCCTTGCGCCTCCAAGGTTGCTTGCACCCCCTTGTAGGGTATCGTGATTCTTTCATAGGTGGCTTGTAGCGGAATCGTTACTCTCTTGATACACGAGCCAAAGACAACGAAAACGTCACTACGCATATGCACGGCTGCGCCGAGTAGCATTGCACGTGATCTCTGAGATGAACTGTAGGTCGCAATACTGCGTGGCTCCAAAAGCTAAGCGACGTGGAAAGTACGTGATCGTTTGCATAAGCACGCTGCTCAAGACGCGCTCACCAGCATTGTATCATTACGTCACGTGAAGACCACTTTCATGCATACTATTAAAGCAGGCTAATATGTACAAGGGGGGGGTGAAAAGTTCCCAGGCCACGCTGCCATAGAAGTACACGAGATAGGGGCCTGGGAACTTTTAATCAGTCCTGTACATTTTTGTGGAGTAATATTTTTCAATATAAAGATATCAACAATATTTGAATACTAAGAAAAAAAATCGTCGACGGGGTACAGCAATCAATGCTCACGTGGCCGAGGACATCGGATCGTTCATGTTTTTGTCGCCAGAGGTGACTTTTGGCGACGTTCAAGGAAGAAATAAAAATATAAATTCACCTCTCACAAAAAAAACATACTTGGTTTGAGTCAATGCCACGGACAATCTTTCCATCAGTGGAGTCATTTCACGTTCTGGGCAGTTGTCGGTCTCTTAAACTGAACATGGAATAGCCGGTAAAAGATGAATACAAATTCCTAGGCGTTAGATTTCACCAGAACCTCAACTTCCTTTCCCACTTAAACACACTAAAAGTTAAGGCAAATAAAGCAATCAACCTTCTGAAGGCGTAATCCCATAAGCACTGAGTTTCCGATCGACTCCACCTGCTTGGCATCTACCGTTCTATATGGTGCAGTATCTTAGGCTATGGTTGTGTTGTCTACGGCTCGGCACACGAGTCTCACATTCGACGTCTTGACCGTGTACACAATCTAGGCCTACGTATAATCAGTGGTGCTTACAGAACATCGCCAGTGGATAGCTTATATGTAGATTGCAACGAACCTCCTATCTGTCATCGAAAAGCATTACTAACACTGTCATACGTTTTAAGAATAAGGTCGTCACCACAATACATCTGCTGCGACATTGCCACAAAGTGTAATTCACGCATACACTACCTTAACAAACCGAACTCAATCAAGCCGCTTGTCTTGCGCTTCGAGGAATACTGTCGCACGTATGTCATCTCTGAAGAAGCACTTGCTGTCGCCATAAAACAACCAAGACTACCGCCATGGTTCGATCTGGCGCAGCTTTGCGATATATCTTTAAGACATGTAAACAAAAAAAGAAACCCCATCATAACAGATAATTCAGAAGTTTTGTGCCCTTGAGGACCAATATCGAGATTGCACTGAATTTTACACAGATGGGCCGAAACGAAGAATCCATGTGGGTACTGGGATCGTTACAGGGAAAATTGCAATTAGTGTGACACCATCTCATTGTCTCTCTGTTTTTACAGGTGAAGTTTACGCTTTATATGAAGCTGTTCGAAAAATCATACCTGGCAAACACAAGAAAGGGATCGTACACAGGTATTCATTAGGTGCACTTAAAGATCGAGATGTAAAATCCTAGTATGAGCCATTAGTTGGCGACATTCAAAACATGGCGTTCTCAAATAGCCACGTAATGTTCATGTGTCTCTGCTGGATCCCAAACCATGTTGGGATACCTGTCAATGAAAAAGCAGTTGAATACACCTATTTGGTAGCACACAAAACACTCGCAAAAAAGTCCCGCCATATCCACGAAGTGAATGATGATGAGTGGGCGAAGCTCCGGGGATTAAATGTGGTAAACCGTGAATCCTCCGTACATTTTGCGCACTCGATCATGCAAAGACATGACACTAACACAGGGGTGATGTGATTGTATACAGCATATAGAGAATGTTTTATTATGCACGAATTGATACAGTATATTGACAATGTTTTATTATTGACATATGGGTAGATGAGGTTGTTTCGTCCAAGAGCCCTTTTGATATTTTACGGATCACAAGGAGGGAGTTCCCCTGATTTTAGTCATGTATAACTAAGCTCAGGGTACCGTTATATATAATCGCCTTGTGGTAAGTAAAATAAAAAGTCAAGGGATCTTGAATTGGATGTAGTGTAAAGTTCGAGAATGCATTTTTTATACAAGTTCTCCTGATAGTGGTCGGACGTTCGTAGTCATATGAAATGCACCGGAGAGTGTAACGCGACATAGTGTGTTGGACTAGCCAGTCGTGGTTCATGATGCCCACGTTAAAGTCTCCGGCGAGTACGAAAGGGTCGTGTTTGTATTCAGTTTCGTAGTGCAGCATCGCCTTCTCGACGTACTTGACGATGTTTCCCTTGGACATGTTAGGCGCCAGATACATAGTCATGATGACGATTCCGTTTGAGAGCTTCAAAGCGGCGTGTTCCCCTTTGTGGCTCTCGTTGGTGAGTAGTAAATGAAAATCCTACGCTGTGTCTGGAAGCGTGACGTAGATCCCAACTGCGCCCACCGGACGCTCTGCTTCTTCGGGCTGTCGCGACAGCCCGCGCCGCCGACGCTTCGCGGGCCCTCGCCGCATCTGGATCTTGTTGCCGGCGCTGACGTTTCTCTTCGGCTTCTTGGGCCCTCAGCTTTGCGTCGGCTTGACGGCGAGTCCGTTTCGTTTGGGCTTCGCGAGCTCTTACCTCCGGGTCTTAACGGTGAGCCCGCACTGCAGGCGCTTTGCGAGCCCCCCAGATCCGCCGCCGCCTTGTCTTCTTCGTTGTTCATAGCAGAATTAGCAGTATCGAAGCGCCATGCAAATCAAATGAGAGCACAGGTGCGCCACTAGCGGGAGCGGCGATTACTAGCATGGCTAGACAGGGGAGTGATGTACAAGGCTCGACCTTAAGGAGCTTCGCCCCTAAAAGAGAATGTGTGGTCAGGAACGCGCTTTTTCTTCATCGTCATTAGCGTCATCGTCTTCGTCATGGCGTATAATGGTTACCTTGCATGTGCTGTGCTGTGATGGCAGCGTCATCGTTATCGCACTAGCGTGGCAACACCGGACACCGGGGGGACACCGGCGGAGTGATGTTACAAGCCTCGACCTTAAGGAGCTTCGCCCCTAAAAGTTCCCCTGAAAGACAGCCAGTGAACAATACGTCTCGGCCCTGTTAGCAAAACGGCAATGACAGTGGGGTGACTGCACGAGTAACAAGCTCCATCTGCTGAAGCCCATAGTTGGTGAATGGAAGACCTGCCATCACCAAGAATGGTTTATCGAAGTTAGGTTCTGTCGACTGCGCAATGAGCACACACACTTGACACACAACATTTTACTCACAAAGGAAAAACAACCAACGTGTGAAAAATCTCAATAACCGTTAACACTTATACACATCCGAATGACATGCCCCAAAATTGAAACACAGAGACAATAATATTTCAGCAAGTAATACAAAACATATTGCCACACACCGCGCCAGAATATCTGAGCGAATTCTAGATAGTTTTCGGATCATCTGTCCGGATTGAGCGCGCAAACGCGAAGACATGAGTTTATTCTAGAAAAAACGCGGCCCCCAGTGATAACGGTCGAATGTTCGGCGCCGCATGTATAAATGCCGACGCGCGTTGCCGTGGATCAGATTATCGAGGGCCGACGCTCTGTGCACTGCTACCAGTCTACCAGTGAGCGTTCAATGGTTGCCGTTGAGTTTCCATTTCCCAGCTACTAGTTCGGCCGAATGAAGAGCTTCGTCTTGAACACATCGACTGTTGCTTTCCTCAACGTCACGACCAAGTGACAATATGCCTTCACACCCTACTTTGCTCCGAGGAAATCGCCCTCTAGTACCCCTGTCTGACTTACTAAGCTTTCTAAAACAATGCCATTTCTTAAATACGCTTTAAAAGTTCATCATTTCACTGTCATAACACCTTGTATCTGGCGCAGCGTAGCCTCAGCTGCTTTCGCGCCATCAAAAACTTAATTACCTAACTAGCTTTTTGAAGAGAGGGACGCCTGCACCGGATCCTCAAATCCCCCCTACAGGGGCGGTGGGTTGATACCTGTAAAAAAAGAAACATCACATTTTAGGCCTAATCTGAAGTACGAAGCTAATATTTGTGGCGCACACGAAATATCTTAAAATAAAGTGTATGAAGACGATTAATATTTTGATAATGTTGTCACGTATAGCAGGGTGCAGTGACAGAAAATGCTTCATAAATCTGTGGAAGTCCCACACGGAAGAACTTTATTGCTGGGCAATTATCTATCAGCCTACTATACCAACCGCCTTGACGATGCTTGACCTTGTCCACCATCCCGGTAGTCGCGTTATTACTGATGCTTTTCGAACGAGCCTCACAGCTACATTGAGTCCAACGAGTGGTCGCTCTACCTGCAAAAAGCCTACATGTCCTTCGTATATGTTCTCCATCTGAACAGAAACAACCAGAATACTTCATACTCTTCCGGTCAAATATTTTCCAGTTTCACCATATTTCGTAATTGTCCTGCGGTGAGATAACCCCACTCACTGCGGGTGAGGAGAATTGCAGAGAACTACAGATTCCACTTCTAGAACACCGTTTTGTTGGTCCCGCTGTCCATCTCCCACCATGCCAGTGGCAACTAAGAGAGTGTGATATATCACAGGTCGAGGTTACAAGGCACGCGCCCATCGCACATGTCCGTACCTACTTCCTTGAACTGCAGTATATATACGCTTGTCTTGAAGTCGTTACACATGTCTCAGTCTCACAGCTGTATCTCTTACGCAGCGGTCGGTCCAGCCTTCTTTGATGGCGGTGTTCTTCACCGTAATATAAGTAGCTTCAAAGCAGAGGCATATGGGACAATTGCGTTGGTCGAAAATTTAGGACTGAAAACTACAAAGTGCAGTCGCATACACACACTTCCTGAACAACGCAGCATACTCGTAAACTGTGAAAAAACTAATTTTGCTATTGTCTCACTTTGCTTACTCTTATGCACTATTTGTGCACTGAAACATCACGTGGTAGTTGCTGGGTGCTTGGGCTCCACGAGATCAAGGGCAAGATGTTGGTGGACCATTGCAGCCGCATCCGTCCTTGACAACAACTGGTGATACTTCCATAGCTGTCCCTGCACTAGTCCTAAAACCCTACATCGAAAGCTCAGAACTTAAGGGCAGCGCTGATGGAACGCTGCAACACGAAATAGACGGCACTTGGTGAAGCCATATCTCGGAAACTAGCCAGCGGTATCAAAGACAGGTCGCGCATATGTCACAGTTTTCATACTTCGAACAGGGCGTTTCAAACGGCATGCAGGCATGCACGCACACGTTTTGTCTGCTGGCACTTCAGCGACACACTTCAGCGAGCACTTACAGTGCTGCATTTATCCATGCAATGTACCGGACTGGAGTCTTAGAGCCGCAAGGATTTTGCACTGTTACACCAGTGACGAATACCACTACTATTTCAATGTCAATAGGAAATGAACCTCTCGTCAATCATGACTAATTATTAGGATTCTTAAAAAAAAACAGCAGGATAGAATCTTGCGGTGAAAAAATCCGTAAACAGGGGTTGCGGGCTTGAGCCGACGTTTCGACATGTTTGCTTGTCTTCTTCAAGGGTAGAACTTGATTTCCTTAGCCATCGCGTCTGTATCGCTCTAATCGGAACAAAGGAGGTGGAGTGGGCAACTGGGTTATTTTCTCTGATGGTTGGATATCATCCTTTTATCATCGCTGCAGCGTTGAAAGCCTACCCCACCGCTAATGTTTTTGATAGCGCCACTGACCCCCTTCTCCCTCCGAAAAACAAGCTCTAGTGGGCACCTTTCTAACACTGAAAGTAGCTACAACAAGTGTGCCAAGGATTTTTCGCTTGTTTCTTATCCCCACAGAAGCGCCACTGGTGAATGAATGTCCTGGACTTTGCAATTTTTAGACGTGCTGTTTTTATTGATCATTCGTACATGTTTAGGAGCAGATATCATAATTCCTGTAAATTGATCACTGCAGTCTACCCGAAACAATCGCGAATAATGCCTTATCGAAAATATTTTAACCCGAAAGTGCTTTATGCCGAGGGGCACCAAGACTTCAGTGACATATTTTCTTCGCGGAATTGACGCCAAAAATACACCTGGTCAGGAGAGAAAGAAAAAAAAGGTTTCGTCAACATTAGTCGAACCCACGACCTCTCGGTCCGCAACAACAGCAACCATGCACGCTATTTACTCCGCCACGGCTACACCCTTTGTAGGCTTGACCAACATAGCTTTTATACCTAACGCTGTACTCTTACATTGTTCTTCATAAAGAGAAGTAACGCTTTATGAGCGTGCCATCCCCGATTACTTCCTTCAAGGCGTTGTTTCTTTCTACGCGTCTGTCCCATTCGGTGCGTTTCCAATCGTAGAAGTGCAATTTCGTCGATTCCTTAACACACCGCCAGGTGTCGACCTTACCCTAAGTGTCGGTTTCGCTCATAACATCCATTCATACAAAAAAAAGCTCTGCGACGTGCGACAGCTTCCCCTAGCTGTAACTCGGCGTTCCCCACTGACGCTCGCCCCGCGAAAAATTGCGACCGGCCGAAAAATGAAGACACGACGCGCATTGCGTTTCCCTCTATAGTCGGGCATTGGTGTTCAATAACTCTAACGTGCCGCGAGTTGATGATCTTGCATCAGAAATCAGAGTCAGAAATCTTATTATTTCCGCAAAATCAAGTTATTACATCTCGGCATACAGAAGGATGTCCGGGAGTGGGAGACTGAATTGGGACCTTCTGTACATGGTAAACATGAAGAAAAATTAGACTTTAGGATCGACAGGAAGGAAGAAAACTTGGAATATACATTTAAAGAGCAGTGGTGATGTACGTTTCAACGACAAAATATCAGAAACAAGAAAACATGTGATACACTCGAGAGAAAAGAACAGGTTTGCACAATATAATGCATTAACTACTACAAAAGTATGCTTCAGGGAGGCTGTTAAGAAATGCTATGTGGTGTTATATTGATTGATCAAAAAACGTTTTTAATACTTTGGCAAATGAGCTTAGAGTCAATTGATTTTAAGACAGATGGCAGTAAATTGCATATGGAAAATGCACTAAAATGAGCGTTTGTTTGCCGTAGTTAGTTCGAATTTTCGGCAAGATAAAGTTTATGTGTAAAGCAGTTGTTCTTAGCGTTAAGAAGTGAAGAAGATGGAATGAAGGAAATGGGACATCTATTATTGATAGGCTTAAATAACCAGATGGCTTGACTGTATATTGCCACGCACGTTTCGTATTTTACTTTTGCAGTAATCGGTTTACGCCCACAAAGACTGTAAGCAATGCTCAGCGCAAACCGCGCCTCATTTTTCTAGAAGCTTCGCGATTATTGAAGACCGTTGTGTTAAGATTGCGCCCAAGACGCGAACACGCGAGCTTATTCCAGAGCTTTCGCGACAACCAGCGATAAGGCTGGAATATTCGATGACACGCGTATAGATGCCGACGCGCTTCACCGCTTGTCAGTTGATCGACGGCCGACGCTCTGTTCGCCACTATCAGTGCATGCCGTGTGCATTGCTGCAAACTAACTTTCCGTTTCTCGGCCACAAGTTCGGCCAAAATAAACAGTTTCATCTTGGACACGTCGCCTGCTGCCTTCGTCGACGTCACGACCACGTGACATCTGGTGGAGGTGCTGCTCGTTCATCTTAAATAATAATATCTGGGGTTTAACGTCCCAAAACCAAGATATGATTATGAGAGACGCCGTAGTGGAGGGCTCCGGAAATTTTGAGCATCTGGTGTTCTTTCACGTGCACTGACATTGCACAGTACACGGGCCTCTACCATTTCGCCTCCATCGAAATGCGACCGCCGCGGCCGGGATCGAACCCGCGACCTTCGGGTCAGCAGCCGAGCACAGTAACCACTGTTCCACCGAGGCGGACGCCTCGTTCATGTTCCGGACGCCCCCGTCAAGCCGTGAACCCAGCCCAACCCGCGAAGAAGACGACGCAAAGGACAACCCTCATCGTCGAACCAGCCGTAGGCAGCAGGGTCTGAACACGGACTTCTGCCAGAAAACACCAGGAAAGCCAAGACTGTGACTTCAACCGCAGGTACGATGACCACCCCCGTGCCACTTGCACCAATCATGCTCCGGCAGCCGAAAGAGCCGCCAACATTCCGCGGATCATCAGTTGAATATCCGGAAAGCTGGCTAGAAGGGTATGATCGGGTCGCCATCTTCACTCACTGGAGCAACGACGACAAGCTTCGGCAAGTTTATTTTGTTTTAGAATACGCCGCTCGGACCTGATTCGAGAATCAAGAGCGAAACCTCACAACGTGGGATGTTTTTCGCGCCAGGTTCCTGGTCACTTTCACAAGTGTGGTCCGCAAGGAGAAGGCCGAAGCCCTCCTGGAAACACGTGTGCAGCTGCCGAATGAAAACGTGGCGCTCTTCACTAAAGAGATGACCAGACTCTTCCGCCACGCCGACCCCGAAATGCCTGAGGACAAAAAAGTTCGCCTCCTCATGCGAGGAGTTAAACAGGAGCTTTTCGCGGGACAGATGCGGAACCCACCGAACAGTGTCCAAGAATTTGTGTCGGAAGCGACAACTATCGAAAAGACCCTGGAAATGCGCACACGGCAATTCAACCGCCGCTCTACGCCAGGCTATGCAGAGATCCAACCACTCTCCTCCGACAATCTGCGGGAGACCATAGGGGCCGTAGTGCGGGAAGAACTTCGCCGTATGTTCCCGTCGTGCCAGCCTCAAGTTTCGTCGATTGCAGACATCGTCAGAGAGGAAATCCAGCAGTCGCTAGGAACCCCTGAACCACCACATCCTCAGCCGCAAGCCATGAGCTACGCTGCTGTAGCCCGACGCGACGCCCGCCCTCCACGCCCACGACAAGGTGCCGCACCGCCGCATTTCCGTCACCAGACACCGCCGCCACCAGCACCGACACCATACCACACACTTGCCGGCCAGCGCTACGCTCCGATGAAGACCGAAGTGTGGCGCGCCCCCCGACCACCGCCCACTATGTTACCACTGTGGAGAAGCCGGCCACACGTACCAACGGTGCCAGTACCGCCAGATGGGACTGCGTGGTTCGCCATCGACGCTCCGCGTCCACAGCGTGGTGAAAAACCACGCGATATCGCCGACTACCTCGCAGGAGGGCAGTGGACGCCCCGACGACCTTCCCGCTCGCCGTCGCCCGGCCGCTAAATGTCACCGCACCGCCGGCAGTACACTGGCCCAAACCGGGGCCGGTCGCCTAGCCCGTATCCGGGAAACTAAGGGCAGCAACCGATGGAGGTGCGGTTGCTGTACGGCGAAATGCCGAAGATCATCCGCTGCCGCCGACGACGACAACGCGACGAAACCTGCAGAACACGACGCAAAGCAGACGAAGCTCTGCCGGCGAAACATCGGGGACCGAGGAAGGCGAGACGACGCAACATGGAAGCAAAGCAACAAATCGAAGCAGCCGTGACCCGACGCCACGACCTAACTGCAACGCGAGACGACGAACTAACGACCTCGACGTTCTTATCGACGGCCACAGCGTGACAGCGCTCGTCGACACCGGAGCCGACTATTCTCTCATCACTGAACCGTTCGCCACGAAGTTGAAGAAAGTTAAGACCGCGTGGGAAGGCCCTGAGATCCGGACAGCTGGAGGGCACGTAGTAACGCCGGCAGAAATCTGAACAGCGAGAGTCTCAATCATAGGCGTGCGCAGGGTTTTCCATCAGGGGGGGGCGAAGGTTCGTCGCAGCGCCCCCCCTGCCTATTATGTCAATGCATGGGGCTGACTTTGCGCACCTCCCCCCCCCCCCCCCGAGTCGCAGCGCCTCCCCTCCCTGTTATGTCAATGTATGGGACTGAATTTGCGCCCCCCCCCCCCTCCTAGGTGACTAGGGGGGGGCGGCCGCCCCCTCTGCCCTCCTCGTGCGCACGCCTATGGTCTCAATTAACAACCGGATTTATCCCACAAGCTTCGTAGTACTACAGCGGTGCTCGAGAGATGTCATCCTTGGTATGGACATCGTATGCCTTCATGGGCAGTCATCGATCTGCGATCCAAGTCGATAACGCTATCCGCAGAAAAAGCACTACCGCCGCACACACCGTCAGGAAAGCCCGCCTTGAATGTGCTAGACGACCAAGTTACCATTCCGCCTCGCTCCAGCGTCAGCGTTTCCGTCGGCACTCAGAAATCAACAGACCAGCGCGGCGTCGTTGAAGATGACCAGCAACTGTTGATCAACCGTGAAATTGGCGTCGCCAGAGGAATAGCCGAGCTGCGAGGCGGAAAAGACTGCCTTTTGCCACCAGCACCATGACAATCTTGTATTGTTGCACAAAATAAAAAAAAAAGCAAAAGTGATGCTCACGAACTTCAGCAACGAATATAAGCACGTGAGCAAAGGCACAACGGTTACCTACATCGAAGAAATTGTGGAAGCCAGCAACGCTTTCACCCTGGCCGAGTCTACCGAACATGCTACGACGAATCGAGGTCCGCAAGAAGATTTCGACGTCAATCCGAGCCTCCCGACGCATAAGCAAAAACAGCTCAAAGCACCGCTCCTGCAATATAAGGACTGCTTTTCATCGTCGTCAAAAATTCGGCAGACACCGGTCGCAAAACATCGCATCATAACTGAAGAAAGTGCCAGGCCACTTCGTCAGAGCCCGCACAGAGTTTCGACGCGAGAACGCGAGGCCATAAAGAAACAAGTCGACGAAATGCTACGCCATGACATCATCCAGCCTTCAAAGAGTCCGTGGGCGTCACCTGTGGTGTCAATGAAGAAAGATGGGACCCTATGTTTCTGCGTCGATTATCGTCGCCTGAACAAACTCACGAAGGACGTGTACCCTCTCCCACGAATAGAAGACGCCCTAGATCGACTCCACAACGTGAAGTACTTTTCTTCGATGGACCTCAAGACGGGCTACTGGCAAATCGAAGTCGACGAGAGAGACCGAGAAAAGACTGCCTTGATTACACCAGACGGTTTGTTCGAGTTTAACCCCTTAAGGGCTCATTTAACAAACAAAATATGTTCCAAAATTGCCAAATTTTTTTATGATGCGAAATGCTTCAGTAATGTGTTTAAAACAAAAAAATATTTGCGAAAACTTTTTTCGGAAGATAATAATGTTTTATTGGCCATTCTTCGCTCCATCATGTATAAGTCTATAATACATGGTGCATTTGAGGTGTATTCTGCAAAAACTTTCTGCAAATTTTGAAAGTAAAGGTTGGAATTGAATTGCCGCGCACAAAATGTACTATTCCTTGATAGTTCACTTAGTGTGATAACGTTCGAAGCACGGCACTGCGCAGAGAGCCTTCTCGCACCACCTGCACCAGATCCTGGTCTATCCGGTACCATTCGCGGGCGCTGACCATCGTATCATCGCTGCTTTCTTCCTCTTCAGAGTCGCTGCCCGTAAAAACGTCATCACTATCTTCTTCACTTGAAGAATCAAACACGACAACCACATCCTCATCACTCGCGCTTTCATCATCTAAGGGAGAAAGATTTCCCGCGCGAGTACGCCACGCGGATGTGGCCATGTTTGTTTATAAAACGCGCGGGAAACACAACGCGCCAATTCCGCCAACTGTTGCGCAAACGCTCATTCAACAAAAGCGCCAATGATGGAACCCATGCTGCAATCTATGGTGTAAATAGAAAAGCACGATTTCTCGAGCTGGGCTCGTCAAAAGCCTCCATGACGCGAGGGAAACACAAGGCGCGCATCCCGCCAACAAGTGCGCAAACACTCATTCAAGTTCCTCCGTGTATTCAAGAAAAGCACCAATGACGGAACCCGTGCTGCCATCTGTGTTGTAGATAGAAACGCACCATTTGACGAGCTGGGCTCATCAAAAGCCTCTTGGAACATTGCGGAAGACCCATGACGACCACAGGTCGTCATAAGCAAAAAGTGGCGACTGCTCATGACGAGCTTAGGTCGTCATAAGCCCTTAAGGCAGGGGTCTCAAACACGCGGCCCGCGGGCCGCATGCGGCCCGCGAACCTCTCGCTTGCGGCCCGCGGCCCGCACATGGCTATATTCATCCCATAATTTTTCTTTATTTTCATAATAAGTACGTTCGTGAGCTACATAGGCATGACTGGTCTAAAGCATTGTTTTTGTAAGGCACCCCAAGTGGTCACCATGTGCTGAAGCGTAACCGTGAAACAAAAACCGTATTTCAGAATCGGCGTTCACATTTCACTCATTTCGGAGATCGGTATTGACATGTTGTTGTATGGAATCCTGGCCCCAAATCTTCTTCAGAAATGATCCCGTATATAAGATATGGAAAATGGTTCCTTTTCAATGGTATATAGTGTTTGCTGATTGTGTTCGGACACATTGCTTGCCCCCCTCCTACCCCCCCCCCCCCCCCCCCCGCTCTGACATTGCTCCCTGACCCGGCCCTTCGGGGACTAAATTTCGCGACTGCGGCCCGCTGCCTGAGACGAGTTTGAGACCCCTGCCTTAAGGGGTTAAGCTCATGCCATTCGATCTTTGCTCGGCGCCTGCGACTTTCCAACGGGTTATGGATACAGTACTGGTAGGATTGAAGTGGCAAACGTGCCTCGTTTACTTGGACGACGTCTTTGTCTTTTCCTCGAACTTCGACGAACACCTCGAGCGCCTTGAATCCGTACTTCAAGCAATCAAGAGCTCCGGACTCACCCTGAAACCGGAAAAGTGCCGCTTCGCGTACGAGGAGCTCCTGTTTTTGGGTCACGTGATCAGCAAGACTGGAGTGCTCCCAGACCCGCAGAAAACAGCTGCCATCGCCGACTTCCCGCCATCTACCGACAAGAAGGCCGTGCGCCGATTTCTCGGCTTGTGCGCCTGTTACAGACGCTTCGTCAAGGACTTTTCACGCATCGCAGAGCCACTAACGCAGCTCACGAAGACCGACGTCGAGTTCCGGTGGGAAACGGCGCAACTTCAAGCATTTCAGGAACTGAAACGACGCCTGCAGACGCCTCCGATACTTGCACATTTCCACGAATACGCCGATACGGAAATCCACACCGACGCACGCAGCGTAGGACTCGGTGCCGTTCTTGTGCAGAAGACTAATGAAGAAGAAAGGGTCATCAGTTATTCTAGCCGGTCGCTATCCAAGGCAGAAGGGAACTACTCCACAACAGAAAAAGAGTGCTTTGCCATTATCTAGGCTACGCCAAAGTTTCGCCCCTACCTCTATGCAAGGCCCTTCAAAGTTGTGAGCGACCACCACGCCTTGTGCTGGCTAGCTAACTTGAAAGACCCTTCAGGTCGTCTCGCGCGATGGAGTCTCAGACTTCAAGAATTCGACATCACCGTCGTTTACAAGTCCGGACGAAATCACTCTGACGCCGACTGCCTGTCCCGTGCTCCCGTTGACCCACCACCGCAGGACGACGAGGACGAGGACTACTTGTTGGGAACTTTAAGCGCTGATGACTTCGCCGAACGGCAGCGCGCCGATCTGGAACTCAAGGGTCCTACAGAATACCTCGAGGGTAAGGCCACCGGGGCTCCAAAGATATTCAGACGAGGACTGGAGTCGTTTTTCTTGCGGACCGGCGTTCTCCTAAAGAAAAACTCCTCGCCTCTTCGGGCCGACTCCCTCCTCGTAGTACCTTCAGCGTTACGTCCAGAAGTTCTCGATGCTCTGCATGACGACCCGACGGCTGGACACTTTGGATTTTCCTGTACGCTCGCGAGAATACAAGAAAAGTACTACTGGCCTCGCCTGACTGCCGACGTCACCCACTACGTGAAGACTTGCCGAGATTGTCAGCGACGGAAGACACAAGCCAGTAGGCCAGCCGGACTTCTGCAACCCATCGAGACACCTCGCCGACCGTTCCAGCAAATCGGCATGGACTTACTGGGGCCGTTCCCGACGTCGAATTCCGAAAACAAATGGATCGTCGTAGCAACGGTCTACCTGAGCCGCTACGCCGAGACAAGGGCCCTGCCCAAGGGTAGTGCCGCCGAGGTAGCAAAGTTCTTCGTCCAGAACATCGTACTGCGTCATGGCGCCCCAGAGGTCCTCATTACCAACAGAGGTACGGCCCTTACAGCGGACCTAACTCAGGCGATCCTGAGGTAGAGCCAAACGAGTCACCGCCGGATCACCGCGTACCACCCACAGACCAATGGCCTCACCGAGCGTCTAAATAAGACCATCGCCGATATGCTGGCCATGTACGTCGACGTCGAGCACAAGACGAGAGATGCCATCCTTCCGTATGTAACCTTTGCATACAACACGGCGGTACAAGAAACGACGCAGATGACGCCGTATGGATTGGTCTACGGAAGGACCCCGGCAACGACGCTCGACGCCATGTTGCCCAATGTCTCGACGAGTAAAACGTCGACGTCACCTTGCACCTTCAGCGCGCCGAAGAAGCCAGACAACGCGCCCGTCTGCGCATCCAGAGCCAGCAAAAGACCGACAGCCGTCGCTACAACCTTCGATGACGCCACATGGAATACCAACCCGGTGACCGTGTATGGGTCTGGAGGCCAGTTCGCCGGCGAGAGCTTAGCGAGAAGCTTCTTCTACGATACTTCGGACCCTACAGGGTACTACGACGTCTCGGCGCACTCGACCACAAGGTTGTCCCTGACCGCATTACGAACTCTCAGTGGCGCCGTGCGCGACCCAAAGTCGTCCATGTCGTGCGCCTGAAGCCGTATTACGCGCGTCAGTGAACATGAGGACTGTAATTTATTGCTTTATTATTGCACTTTCGTGCTTGTGCTTATTGTTTATTGTACTTTCTTGTTTTATTATTGTTATTTATTGTTGCATGAATCCCCTCCCCGTGTTCTGTTCTAAGGATCGGGACGATGCTTTTTCAGCGGGGGGGCATCGCCACGCGTGTTTCGTATTGTACTTATGCAGTATTCGGTTTACGCCCACAAAGACTGTAAGCAATGCTCAGCGCAAACCGCGCCTCATTTTTCTAGAAGCTTCGCGATTATTGTAGATCGTTGTGTTAAGATTGCGCGCCAGACGCGAACACGCGAGCTTATTCCAGAGCTTTCATGACAACCAGCGATAAGGCTGGAATATTCGATGACACGCGTATAAATGCCGACGCGCTTCACCGCTTGTAGTTGATCGACGGCCGACGCTCTGTTCGCCGCTATCACTGCATACCGTGTGTATTTCTGTAAACTAACTTTCCATTTCTCGGCCACAAGTTCGGCCAAAATAAACAGTTTCATCTTGGACACGTCGCCTGCTGCCTTCTTCGACGTCACGACCACGTGACAATATAACTGTATCGAATACTGTAAGCACATTGTAGGCATGGAACAATTGTTTGGAATTGCTGTTATATGTGCTAGAACTTACTATTCTGATTGCTTTGTTCTGTACAGTCTGTAACGGTACAAGGTGAGTATTGTAAGTATTACTCCGTGTAGTTATGCAGTAGTTGATATGCGAGTGAATAAATGAGTAGTATAATGACAGGAGAATGGAATGTGAAAAAGGGGCGAGATCAAATGAGAATACGTATACCATAAGACTGCATAAGGCACCTAAGATATGGCTATGAAATTTTAAGTTGCTATCGAGTCTGACACCTAAGTAAACACAGTCATTGCTAGCATGGATCAAATGATGTGGAATAGAAATTGTAGGAGCGGGCACTAGCGAGCACTGATGTGATGAAAAGACAATGAATTGGGTTTTTTTTTAGGATTGATATTTAATTTGTTTAAATGACACAAGTCTAAGATGTTGCGAAGATCAGTACTTAGTTTTTTTATTAGGCAGTCAATGATTTTGTCGCAGCTAAATATAGTCGTATCATCAGCGTAGAGCAAACATTTACAGTGCACGATATAATTAGGTAGGTCGTTAATATAACATAAAAACAAAAGTCGGCCCGAAATGGACCCTTGTGGTACCCCTGTGTTAATCGTTTTTTTTGTTTTAAGTACCGGAAATACTGACCATGTGGTTTCTAATAAAGAGGTAACTACGAATCACTGACAAAGCAGGACCATTTATTCCAATTGCCTATAGTTTGAGTAAGAGTATCTGATGATTAATGGTATCACAGGCTTTAGTTAGGTCAAGAAAAACTGATCCAGCTAAAGTGCCTTCATCAACCGCGTTTTTTAGATATTCAGTAAGGAAAAAAATTAGGCAGATCCCAAGTATCATGGGAATAGTTGTTATGCGAAGCATGCGGAGGCAAGGTGACTGGGTTGTAGTTTTTTTTTATTCTGCTAAACGTTACAAAATAACGCTCAAAGATAAGTACAAATGTTGTACACACAGAGATATGTTGAACAGTCGCATATGTTTCATATAACCAGTTGTTTACAAGTTGCGTAACGATGCCAACGGAAACATGTGTATTACAAACACCAAAAGCCGTAAGCCGATATGTAGAGCTTGTGCTTGCAATGATGGTAGCCCTGGATAGTGCTACGTAAACCAACTACAGTTGGATGGCGCTTCAGTTTCCAACTGATGTTAACCCGACATGACGCCTTGCCTCACTGGAGTGCATATGTAATGTTTATAAAATTTGATAGCCAGCACTGCAACCACCACTGATGTTGCACCCACATTACGCCTGCATAGGCTCTTTCTCCAAAGGCAGTTCCGAGACCTGGTGTGGCTCTGATTGGTGTGGCTCTGAATACTTGATTGCCACGCAGATTGCTTGGGTTCGATTCCTGCTGGGACTCTGATATTTATTATTTGCATTCGTCGGGCCAACGCTGCCGACGCCAGTTTTTCTTACCGCTCTCGCATTTAAATCACTAGTCTCTGTTCCTCGCCGTTCCTTGGGTAGATATAAATTGTCAAACACCTGTGGCGCATACCCGCATACCGCGGCCCATGGTATACGGGTATGTGCCACACGTGTCTGCAGGAAAGGGTTTTACGACGTGCGTGACAGGATTTCCACGTTATTCGTGTCATGACCAGCCAGACATATTCGTCAATACCTCTTACCCTCCCATACAAACTTTGGTCTACACCAAGTTAAGGAGGCGATCATGAGAGCACCTGGACGCAGGCGGCTAGATAGATAGATAGATAGATAGATAGATAGATAGATAGATAGATAGATAGATAGATAGATAGATAGATAGATAGATAGATGCGTAGATAGAAACGCATAAGTGCTTACAGCACGCAAAGAAATGCTTCGCATTTAATTAACAAAGCAAGATCAGTAGAATATCCAGCACGAATACCAAACTGGTAATCCCTAAGAATCTTCAACTTACCTAGGTACTTAGATAAGCGCTTTTCAAGTAATTTTTCCATTATTTTGCTGAAGAACGGAAGAACACATATGGGTTGGTAGTTAGTTTCCAATGACCTGTCTCCTCTTTTTTTAAATACTGGTGTAACTATAGCACGTTTGAGTGCTCGGGGAAAGGTCCCCTTTTTAAACATTAGATTAATGATATCTGCAAGAAAAGGCAATTTAACTTTATAAGGGATGGACTAATGTCGTATAGACCAGTTCTCGTGGTCTTTAGATTTCAAATTACGGCGGTTTACTTTGCCGGAAGAAGTGGGGAACAAATAGAAGGAATTGGGATAGGCGAGTGGTTTGGTAATCCTAAACTTGGTCCGATGCCCGATCGTCTAAAAAATAAAATTCCCTAAATGCGTCAGCAATGTCGCGAGAATTTGAATGCACAATACCATTAAGAATTAGGTGAACTAACGTTTCTTTCGGTTGCCATTTTTGTTTAGAAAAGTATTCACTACATTTCCATTTTTCGTCAGCGTTGCTCCCGCTTTCGAATATTTTCTGTGCGAAGTATCTTCTTTTTGATCTTTTTAACCGTAAACAGAGACGGGTACAGTATTTCTTATAGCGTGCTTTTGGTTTAACATTGAATGGCTCTTTCTTGGTTTTTTTAATAAAGATTCTCGCGTGTGCGCATAGTTTTAAGTAATTTCTCAGTGAGCCATGGGTTTTGCTGTGAGACAAGGACCTTCTTGCATTTTTTCCCATAGGGAATGGCAAGTGAAAGTGAATGTGAAAGGAACGATAGAAAGCGCGAGAATGCTTTTTGAGGGGGTCGTTAAGTTTCGTTTACGGCCAACCAGTCTGATTTCGTAATGGTTTTGGTCAGTGCTTTTTTATCCAAAACAAGCTTGTAAAAGAATGCAGAATGGGGTATGGGAGCAGAAGTTTTCTCTGAAGTAATATGGGTTCACTCTCAACTCCAGGCCGTCCAAAGGGCCCACGACATCGCGACGGATGTTCGACTTCCGGTCCCATTGCGGGCGGAGCCACCGACTTGATCTAGGTTGGGGGGTGGGGGGGGGGGGGGGGGCTCTGGTCTCCTACATATTAGTTCCTCTGGACTCAGATCAAGTTCTTCTCATTTCATGTCATGGTCGGTTATATATCTCGTAAGAATGCTTGCTATTGGAGGCATCAGAAGGTTGGATAGTGCACGATCACTCACTGCGCAACCCCCCATCATGAGAGAGGCGTTCAGCTTGAGCATTAAGGCATTCATACCCGTAACTGTGATAGCAGCTAGAACATGTCATGAGGTTAACGGACAAGGTGTCATGTAGGTTGATATTCATGTCAGCAACAATAATTCCATTTTTATTCTCCGATGATATCGATTCCAGCACATTATCTAAAGCACTACAAAAATCACTAATAGATGTGGAAGGCGAAGGATAAATACAACCTAAGATAAAATTTTTGTTGTCAAGTTTTAGCAACAAATGATCAAATTCTACCCATACAGCTTCACAGTAAGATAGTTTTGATTGCACACCCAAGTTCGGCGTACAATCAGTCACGATCGTGTTCTCACGCCGCTTCCTCCGATTCCGCTCTTACGTTAGCTACTACAGCTACCGCAAGCATCTATGACCTGACCCATAACCAGGGGGGGGCTGGGGCGGGACCCCCTAAATTCGGATGGAAGGGGGTGTTTTACGGAGGAAAAATAATAAAAATGGGTGTTTTTCAAGGCTTTCAGCAAGTGCCCCCCCGAAAAAAATTCCTGGCTACGGGCCTGCTATGAGCACAAGGGTTTGTTTAATCATCAATCATGGATGTTAGTCGTCGGGGTGGAGATGCATCACTAAGCGTCAACGTGGATTCTTCCACGTTAAACAGTGCTGTAGCTGTCATACACCAATACACATTGTACAAGCTCTATTATATTGTCACGTGGTCGTGACGTCGACGAAGGTCAACAGTCGGCGTGTCAAAGAAGAAACTCTTTATTAGGCCGAAATTGTGGCCGGGAAACTCAAGGTCAGACTACCGCACTACACATTGGACACTGATAGCGGCGAACAGAGCGTCGGCCGTCGATAATCTGGTCATCGTTGGGACGTGCCATTTTTTATACAGCGCGCGTAGAACTTTCTATCCTTATCACTGATGGTCGGGCAAGCTCTAGAATAATCTGGACGGTCCGCGTCCAGCGTGCAATCTTAACAAAACAATCTAATACAATCCCCGAAGCTTCTTGAACATTGAGGCGCGGTCGCCGAGCTTTGCTGAGAGTCTCTTGTGGGTGGAAACCGAATGCAGTAAAACTGAAACAAGAAATGCGCGTGGCAATGCGCTCGGCGCCGTTGAGAATTCGTAATGCCGTCCGGAACATCCTCGTAGTCGAGAGCGCCAAGACGTCTAAGCACCTTGTATGTACCGAAGTATCGGCGAAGAAGTTTTTCACTAAGTCCACGTCGGCGTCCGCACCTAAACCCTGTCACCGGGATGGTATTCCACGAAGCGCCGTCGAAGTTTGTAACGGCGGCTGTCTGTGGTCTTCTGATTCTTGATGCGCAGCCGGGCGAGTTGTCGGGCTTCTTCAGCGCGCTGAAGGTAGAGGGTGACGTCGAGGTTTTTTTCGTCAGTGACGTTGGGCAGCATGGCGTCGAGGGTCGTTGCCGGGTTCCTTCCATAGGCCAACTTGTATGGCGTCATCTGCGTCGTTTCTTGCACGGCCGTGTTGTATGCGAAGGTCACGTACGGAAGGATGGCGTCCCACGTCTTGTGTTCGGCGTCGACGTACACGCACAGCATGTCGGCGATGGTATCATTTAGACGCTTGGTCAGGCCATTGGTCTGTGGGTGGTATGCCGTGGTCCGGTGGTGGCTTGTCTGGCTGTACCTCAGGATCGCCTGAGTTAGGTCCACCGTAAAGGCCGTACCTCTGTCGGTAATGAGGACCTCTAGGGGCGCCATGACGCAGGATGATGTCCTCGACGAAGAACTGTGCTACCTCATCGGCACTGCCTTTGGGCAGGGCCTTTGTTTCGGCGTAGCGGGTGAGGTAGTCGGTAGCTACGACGATCCATTTATTTCCGCAAGTCGACGTTGGGAATGGCCCCAGGAGGTCCATTCCGATTTGCTCGAATGGTCGTCGAGGAGGCTCGATGGGCTGCAGAAGTCCAACTGGCCTAGTCGGCGTTTTCCGTCGCTGACAATCTCGGCAAGTCTTTACGTAGTGGTTGACATCGCGTGTGAGGCGGGGTCAGTAGTACTTTTCTTGTATCCTCGCAAGCGTGCGGGAGAATCCAAGGTGTCCAGCTGTCGGGTCGTCATGCTGAGTATCTAGAGCTTCTGGACGTAACGCTGAAGGTACTACGAGGAGATAGTTGGCCCGAAGTGGGGTGAAGTTTTTCTTCAGGAGAACGCCGTTCCGCCAGAAAAACGACGCCAGTCCTTGCTTGAATGCATTCGGTACAACGGTGGACCTGCCCTCGAGGTATTCAACAATATCTCCGAGTTCCGGGTCGGCACGCTGTCGTTCCGCGAATTCATGGGCGCTTATGGTTCCCAAGAAGCAGTCATCATGAAGGTCGTCCTGTGGCGGCGGGTCGACGGGGGGCGCGAAGCAAGCAGTCGGCGTCAGAGTGCTTTCGTCCGGACTTGTAAACGACGGTAACGTCGAATCCTTTAAGTCCGAGACTCAATCTTGCGAGACGACCTGAAGGGTCCTCCACGTTAGCTTGCCAACACAAGGCGTGTTGGTCGCTCACAACTTTGGAGGGCCTGCCGTAGAGGTAGGGGCGAAATTTCGCCGTAGCCCAGATGGTGGCAAGGTACTCCTTTTCTGTTGTGGAATAGTTGGCTTCTGCCTTCGATAGCGAGCGGCTAGCACAACTGATAACCCTTTCTTTTCCATTAGTCTTCTGCACAAGAACAGCACCGAGTCCTACACTGCTTGCGTCGGAGTGGATTTCCGTATCGGCGTATTCGTCGAAACGCGCAAGTATCGGAGTCACCTGCAGGCGTCGTTTCAGTTGCTCGAATGCATCAACCTGCACCGTTTCCCACCTGAATTGCACGTCGGCCTTCGCGAGCTCAGTTAGTGGCTTGGCAATGCGCGAAAATTCCTTGGCGAAGCGTCCGTAATAGGCGCACAAACCAAGAAATCGGCGTACGGCCTTTTTGTCGGTCGGCGACGGGAAGGCAGCGATGGCAACTGTTTTCCGTAAGTCAGGACTCACTCCAGATTTCCTGATGACGTGGCCCAAGAACAGAAGTTCCTCGTACGCGAAGCGGCACTTTTCTGCCTTTAGGGTGAGTCCGGAGGTCTTGATTGCTTGAAGTAGAGCTTGAAGACGCCGGAGATGTTCATCGAAGTTTGAAGAAAACACGACGACGTCGTCGAAGTACGCAAAGCAAGTTTGTCACTTTCAGCCTGCCAGTACGGTATCCATAACACGTTGGAACGTAGTAGGCGCCGAGCAAAGACTGAAGGGCATTGCCTTGAACTCGAAGAGGCCGCCTGGTATGATAAAGGCAGTCTTGTCCCGGTCTCTCTCGTCGACCTCGATTTGCCAATAGCCGGCCTTGAGGTCCATCCACGAAAAGTACTTCGAGCTGTGGAGTCGATCCAGGGCGTCGTCTATACGTGGGAGAGAGGATACACGTCCTTTTTCGTGATTTTGTTCAGGCGGCGATTATCGACGCAGAAACGTAGGGTTCCGTCCTTCTTCTCCACTAAAACCACAGGTGACGCCCAAGGACTCTTGGAAGGCTGGATGATGTCGTCACGTAGCATTTCGTCGACTTGTTGCTTTACAGCCTCGCGTTCTCATGTCGAAACTCGGTACGGGCTCTGACAGAGTGGTCTTGCATTTTCCTCTGTTATTTGCGATGTTTTGCGGCTAGCGTCTGTCTGATTCTTGACGACAACGGAAAGCAATCCTTGAATTGTAGAAGCAGAGATTTGAGCTCGTATTGCTTGCACTTCTGAAGGGTCGGTTTGATGACCTTGGTTGGATCGGTAGATTCGCTGAGGGTGAAAGCACTTGTGGCTTCCACAATTTCCTCGATGTAAGCGACTGTCGTGCCTTTGCTCACGTGTTTGTACTCATTGCTGAAATTCGTGAGCATAACTGTTGCTTTCCCCCCACGCAGGTCGGTGATTGCTCTTGTGACGCAAATATCGCTGTTGACCAATAGGTGCCGATTGCCTTCAACGAAGCCTTCGAAGTGTTCTTATTTCGGAGTGCCGACGGAAATGATTACGCTTTAGCGAGGTGGAATGGTGACTTCTTCTTCCAGCACAACCAAGGCATGCTTTCTTGGCGGCGTGTACGGCGGTAGGGCTTTTTCTGTGGATAGTGTTAACGACTTTGTTCTCAGGTCGATGACTGCACCATGGAGGCTTAAAGGAGCAGTGACACCAAATTTCAAACTCGAGATGTGGCGTTCACTCGATTGCTTGATATGCATGAGTTTTTTTTAGCGAAGTATGAATTGCGTCCGTTACGTAGAAGTTATTCTATATCGAGCGCGAAGAGCGTACAAAGGCTCAAAGGCGCGTTCATGCCATGCAACAGCGACACTATTTTGACGTGTTCAGCTATCTCCTAGGCCACGCCTCAGGCGCTGAGTGACGATGCGCGAGCGACGCTGACGTCGACAAGTTTAATGTTTTCATCGTGCGGCCTACTTGAGGTACCGCCTGGCGGCGACGCCAGGTTGCCTAGGCAACGGTGTCTCTTGTTTTGTTTTGCTTGGCTCGTGCAGGGCGTTCCTGTGAATCCTGCGTTTTCGGGTGAACTGTCGTGGAGTGATGAGCGCGAATGTGATTATTCGAAGCTACGATCTCCATCGCATTACGTGCCAGCATGCCGTGGAACCGTTCTGCGCTGCAATCATGCTATTCAAAGAAGAGAAAAGGCGAAAAGTGTGGCGCGCCATTGCGAAACGCTACCCCCCACAACGCGTTCACGGAATCAAAACGCCAGGCCTCCACGTTTCACTTTTTTTTCTTGTCGCGTTTCAGTCTATGAGCAGTATACATTACAACTGACACACATGACAACATTCCCTAGCTGACCAGTTATTACGACACATTGGTTATGCTTAGGTAGACGCAATCATGACAATAACCGATCAAAGAGCACCAGTACGGAACGTATGGTTCCGAGAAATATTATTTTCAAACAAGTAACAATCACGCAGCGTTAATATGCGTAATTGTGACATGTCTTGCCCAGCCAGCACTGCGCAAGAGCGCGTCTCCAGCTGCCTCCTCGTCACTGCTGGGTCGGGCGTCTATATCAAAATCACTACTCTGAAGAGGACCGAACCGTAAATGATTACACCACGTCGTGAATCGCAGCGATTCCATATTCCTCAGTGTTTTGATCGTTGCTTCTGGACGCTCTTGACGGCGGCGACGACGATGGGGGGTGGCGAATACATGCCTACACGTGCGCGCCGAGCAGAAGAAATGTCAGCTGAAACTCGCGTCATCATTGCGTGCGGCCACGTGATCAGATAGGGCGTGACCGCGGGAGGTGGCCGCTTGGCAGCGTTGGCCAGCGCTAAAAATATTGGCGTGTTTTGCTCTCGTTTTGAATTGCGTTCGGTACTGGTCATACTAATCCTTATTACATATATTAATTCGTCGCTTTTGTTGCATTATAAGTACCGAATCGTTACTAGGGGATCGATAACTACACGTTGACGCAAAAAACGTGACATGCGTAAAGTTGATGTCACTGCTCCTTTAAGAAGTCCACACCAAGGATGAAATCACTCGAGAAAAGCTGTAGGACTACGAAGCTTGCGGGATAAATCCAGTTGTTAATGGCGACTCTGGCTGTACAGATTCCTGCCGGCGTTACTAGGTGACCTCCAGCTGTGCGGATTTCGGGAACCTTCGCGTTGTTCGTCGTCAGAATGCGGCGGTTGTACTGCCTCGTACGCATTTCGAGGACCTTTTCAATCGTCGTGGCCTCTGACATGAATTCTATGACCGTCTTGGGTGGGTTGCGTACAAGGCCGGCGAACAGTTCCTGCTTAACTCCCCGCAGCAGGAAGCAAAGCTTCTCCTCAGACATATTGGGGTCAGGATGACGAAACAGGTGCGTCATTTCTTCTGGGAACATCCCGACGTTCTCATTTGGGAGCTGTACACGGCTCTCCAGGAACGCTTCGGCTCTTTCCTTTCCGGACGACGCATGTGCATGACTCCATAAATGCGGCACAAAAAAGGTCCCAGGTCGGGAAGTGTGGTTCTCAGTTCTCGAACCATGTCCGAGCGGTATTCTTGTAGGACAAAATAAACGTGCCGCAACTTGTCATCGTTGGTACAGTTGTTGAAAATGGCGACGTGGTCGAACCGCTCCAGCCAGCTCTCCGGGTCTTCGAGTGCTGAACCGCTGGAAAGTTGGCGGCTCCTTGGGTTGCCGGACCAAGGATCGGTGCAGGCGGCACAGGCGTCGTCATCGTCTCTGCAGTATTGGTCGTGGACTTGGTCTTCCGAGTCTGATCGTACTCTGGAGGTAGCCCTCGCTGCCTGCAGCTGGCTCGCTGATCGTGGTTGGCGTCGATGTGTTCTACACGATGTGGACTTGGCTCACGGCTGGAGGGCGGCATTCGGTACATGGACCAGGAAGCACCTGCACCAGACGTCACGTGGTCGTGACATCGACGAAGGCAACAGTCGGCGTGTCAAAGAAGAAACTCTTTATTTGGCCGAATTTGTGGCCGGGAAACTGAAGGTCAGTCTACACCACTACACACTGGCACTGATACGGCGAACAGAGCGTGGGCCGTCGAAAATGTTGTCATCGTTGGGACGCGCCGTCTTTTATACAGCAGGCGTCGAACTTTCTAGCTTTATCACTGGTGGTCGGGCAAGCTATAGAATAATCTGGACGGTCCGCGTCCTGCGTGCAATCTTAAACTACCTACTATAATCGCGAAGCTTCTCGAACATCGAGGCGCGGTCTGCGCCGAGCATTGCTGATCCGTCTTTTGTGGGTGGAAACCGAATGCAGTAAAACTGACACAAGAAATGTGCGTGGAAATATCAATACAGCAAACAGTTCAACTACTTCTGTAAGGACACGTTTTACTTTCCTGCTATGCTGATTCCTATGACGGAGGGATGAACCACGTTTTTGAGATGTTTCATTCATTGTCTCAAAACCGCAATGAAACAATAGAATATGTACCAATTTATTTGAGAAATGAGATAACGCTCGGGTCATCTTCAATGTAACTGTAAGGCTTCGGAAAAAATTCTAAATGATTTTGACACATCTTGTCCGGGCATGTTATTATGTGATAATATGGGTAGAAGAATGAAACGCCGCTGGTGAAGAATACAAAGCAAGCACGCTGTGGGTGCGCAAAAGCACGCGCCGACGTTCTTCGACGACCAGTTTGCGAAGCCGGTTGGTTTTTGTTGGACGAACGGTCCAGAGAGCCAGTCGACGTCATCACAGTGCTGTGCTGCTCTTATACTATATCTGGGCAAACTTCCTAGGGAAACTGCAAACTGCCTACCCGAGCCAAGAGCCCGACGATGTGGCGGGCGTTCCGCTGTTGAGGCCAACCAGCGATCGGGTCGTGTGATCCTGCTGGACAACTGGCCCAGGGACTGGACGAGGTACCCGCTTTCCCAGCTACCGTAAGAGTTACCTGCCCACGTTCCGGTGTGCTGCTGATCACTCATTGATGTTCCGGCTGCCACTCCTGGCAGTGGATCCCGGTTCCGTGAGCTGCCGGGCCAGCGTAGCAGACAAAGCTACGATATTCGCTCTTATTTACGCTGCCGCAATTGGTCGCCGCCCACACCTTAAAAGGGCAGTCCAACAATTCTGAAGCTCCTATTTTTTATTTGTGCTTTGCGTAGAGTGATGGCTGGGGATAATTTTAGCATAGGTCTAAGCGCCTATATCAAGTTATTTAGTATTTTAATCACGACATAGTCACTACTGTTACGTGAAGGCCCGGAGACGAACATTGAACAGTAGCAAGCACTTCATTGCTACAACGTGCCGCAATTACGGCGGTACGAAAAAGGAAGTGTGGGCAGCCGAGAAACGTGCCAGCTTGATAAGTTATCGCAGTCTGGTCACATTATTACTGGGAAGCATACCTGGCCGCTCTTATCAACAACACTGGCGATATCGCATATGTGTCATTTTCCTCCACTTAAATTGTGGGGAGTTACCATTATACAAAATTAAGATGGCGTGTAGCGATCTGGCGCTCGTCGATTGCGTACGGGATATCTTCGTACAGGTGGTGCTGCCTCGCAGGCTGCGGCTGCTGCCGTAGGTGTCCCTGCAGGGGCGTACGAGAACTCCCAGTAGGTGTCCTTGTTCTCCTCACCCTTGAAGACGTCAGCTCTTACCAGAGAAGCTGATCTTGGTCACGACGCCACACGGCGAGGCCCCGCGGCCTGTGTGCCTTGACGGCATAAGAAACAGGTCATTTCTGCCGCACCACAGTACCCGGGAGCCATCTGGGTGGTCCCCTGTAATTTCGAATAAGAACACAGGCACCCACAGCAAACTGTCGAGCTTTGGGGCTGCTTTGGCTGGAGTGAATAAATTGCTGGTGGCGAAGTGCTTCATCTACTGCTGGCTTGAGAATTTCCAGTTTGGAACGTTGACGGCGGCCGAACATAAGGTTGGCCGGCGCTTCTTTCGTCGTAGCGTGAGGTGTATTCCGACAAGCAAGTAAGAAACTGTTAAGGCTGGCCTGGAGGATTCCCGTGTTTAATTCTTTCTTCGTGGCCGTCTTTCGGGACTGAAAGAAACGTTCTGCCAAGCCATTCGTACTTGGGTGATAAGGCGATGTTGTGACGTGGCGCGCTCCTATCTCTCGGACAAGCATCTGGAACTCGGAAGATTTGAATTGTAGCCCGTTGTCAGATACGATTGTTGTCGAATAACCGAAGCAGCAAAACATTTCGCGAAAACGATCAATGGTTGCAGTGGTCGTTGTGTTTTTCATGATGCAGACTTCTGGCCATTTAGAATGCGCATCAACCACAACTATGAACATGTGCTGCCGGAAGCGCCCTGCAAAATCCATGTGTACTCACTTTCAAGGCGCTGTTGGCCACGACCACGAGTGCAAAGGAGCACTGTTAGGGGCACTACGCTGCTCCTGGCAAGGCTTCATAGTTTGGCGTGAGATAAAAGATCCGAGTCAATTGAAAGCCACCCAACATAGCTGCGGGCCAACACTTTGGGTCGCACAATACCAAGATGACCGTCGTGAAGTTCTTGTATAACAAGAGACCTCACATTTGCAGGCACCACTGCACGAATTCCCCACAGGAGGCAGCCTTGATTTTTCGTCAGCCGTGTCCGCCTGTCGAAGAAGGGCTTGAACTCCACGTCGTCCACAAATTTAGGCCATCCCGAACTTGTCAGCTCGAGTACTCTGCCAAGAAGTTGGTCATGTGACGTAGCACGTACAATGTCTCTGTGCGTGGCTGGCATTGATTGCAAGCGTAACGAGTAGAGTGTTTCTTCGGCATCATTAGCGGGCGCCTGAGCAACTGGGAACCGCGACAAGCAGTCAGCCTCTAGATTTCCGTTTGCCGGTTGAAATTTTAAGGAATACGTGTAAGCAGGCAACGTCACCTCCCAACGTTGAAGTCTTGCTGCTGCGAAAGTTGGTATGACAGACTGAGCCCAAGATAGTCTGCAGTGGTTTATGATCAGTTATTAGTGTGAACGGACGTGCGTAAATATAGTAGTGAAACTTCTAAACGCGAAGATGATTGCTAGCGCTTCTTTCTCGATCTGGCTATTGGCCTCGAGGGCCACCACTGGAAACGCCGGCGCCACCGTCGGCGTGACGTGCTTGGCAGGATCACGCGGTTTCGGCAGCCGCGTCGGCTTCTTGCGGAGCGCTGCCGCGTGCTTTGTAAATGAGTTTCAAGCTCCACCCGCGCTGCGGTCGGTACGAATACGGAGGTTTTCTCGCATTTTGAACCCAACTGAACCCATTGTAACAGGACTGGCTGCCTCCGAAAGCGATGAACTGGCTGCTCTTACTGCTGGGTGCTGTAGTGCCGCACGTACACAACGAAGTCCGTTATAAGCCTGCACCGGTGCCCGTGGGACAAGAAACTGCGTGAAGAGTGGGTTGTGGTGCTATGAACCGGCAAGCAGCGATTGGCTACGAGTCATGTGTACAACAAGCTCTTCCGCGACGACGATTTTCGCTACTGCGTCGGGGCTGTGATGATCTGCAGCAGAAAGTGCGCTCTGCGACGATCCTCCGCGCGCGCTTCCCGCCGGCTAATGGTCCTTATCTACCGAAAAGGCGCCGCCTTTTGCATCCTGCGATACCATCTCAGAACGTTCCTGTGCGACCTCTTGATCGTCGGTCCCGTGCTCAGTGTCTAGAATATGGGCTGCAGATACTTGAGTGATTGTTTAGATACGTTGGATTTAAAAACTCGCAAGGTTCCTTGTGCATTCCCCTAAGATGACCGGAAGGCGAGAGCCACCTTCTTCTCCTTCTTGTCAGTCAATGTATTGGTTTTCCCCGCCCCACTCCAAAAAACTTTGTGCACCTAACGAGGTTTTGCACTGCCTCCGTGATCGGCCCTACCGATCATGGAGGCTGTGCAAAGCGACCGTGCCACGTGAACACGTCATCATGTGACATCACGTTATGTGGCATCATGGCGACGTCATAACGTCTTCAAAAATTTGGGCAACCTGTGACGTCATGATGACGACATATTGGGTCGTCATCACTTCATGGTGATTTTTTTGCATCATTCGTGCCGACGCCGACGAGGCGGGATGCCGACGGTCAATCCTCGCGGCTGATGTGTGCTGCATTTATGTTGGCAATAACGTTCTTTCAGTCAATCGTACATTCTCATGACGCAAACGCTACGTGCTAAAAATCCCAAATTGGACTTGTGCCATTCTCAAACTCAAGTTGGGCCTATCCAATCCCCATGCATTTTTTTGGAGCCTTATTTATTTGTGTGTAAAAGATGCCGCGCTGTTGGCGTCATCCTCGACATACTTCCCTAATTGCTGGGCAGCTCGCCAAATAATGCTGGACATTAAAATTTTTGCATTTCAATCTTTACGTGTTGTTGTTACCCTGCTTTGCAGCTGCAGGTTGCTGCAATAACTTCTGTTTCTTTCACCGCTATTTCAAGTTCAGGTTTGGTCCTTGTTCACATCGAGGTTTGCAGAACAAGTGCGGCGAACGTTACTGTATCTTCATTCGTTTTCTTAGCGTTGTATACCACTACATGGCCTCGTAGATCACTTCTTTCATCAGCAATCTCGAAGTGGCAAAGCTTTGGTCTATGATTATATTGATGGCAGAGAGCGGCAAATTAAGTGGAATGCAAAAGAAACGATAATTAAGCACATATTAAATACGGCATCGCATTTCCTCACGCTTTGTGTGACCACCAACCGAAACGAACACACTGAAATAATAGGAGCAGCGGCAATTGCTCGCTTACAAGACCGATCTATATGCAGTGCGAGGCAACATGTCAGATGACATTGAAACATACATTCATTCAGGCTGAAAAAAAAGAAAAAAAAGTTGAATCATCGGCACAGGACATCACAAATTGCCATAGGCGCGCCGAAGTCGTGTTGTAAAAAAAAATTGGAACTGCTCTCATAGCGTCCGCGCAAGAATGGTTTTTGTGTAACTCACAAATTCTCATATTTTGCGGCCTAAAGTTTATGGCACGCCGCCAAGACACGCTCGTAGCGACAGCAAAACCATGAGTACGAAAATACACATGCAGACGCTCATACATGCAAAAGCTCCGTCGGTCGCCGCGAACCCGTGCGATCACTGGTTTGAGGGTTGTTTCTGGTATGCTCCATTTAGGTATACAGGCGTCTACTCTAATAAAATATTTCACATAGTTTGCACTCAGCGACTGACTAAATTTCACGTAAGAAGCCGCTTCAGGGGTCTCCATCGCGGTGACCACGTGAAGCGGGCGCTCCGTTTTCTGCAAGGAGACAGCGACTGTAAACTGTTGTGCTTTCTTTTCGTCAAAAATTACTATTTTAACTGTAAAGAACATATTTCGTTTCGAAAGGACGCACAGTAATGTCTTGGAGCGCATCCGCGAGGTGTTTTGTAGAGCGCCGACAGCAAATCTTATGGGAAGCGTGCGGCGGTATCCTGCCTAGCGCGCAATCGAGGCGCGCCCGATAGAGGGCGACTCCGTAACTCCTCGAGGCCAATACTTCTTTTCAGCATCGGACAACGACCTTCAAGCGTAAGAAACAGGTCGAATGGTGCCATCAGAAAAGATGTGAGAAAGCACAGCACCCAACGTGTAATGAGATGCATGTCTAGCCAGTTGAAGCGGTTTTTGCAGGTCATAGTGGGCCAGAACTTCCGTTGACGCGAACGCAGCCTTGTTGTCGTCAAAGGCCCTTTGACCATCGCTCGAACACGCCCATGTTGGTCTTCACGCAGTAGCTTGTACAGGGGATGGGCCAGCGTTGCCAGCCGAGGTATAGGTTTCCCGTAGTAGTTTACGGGTCCGAGCAAAGAACGAAGATGCTGCTTGTTCACTGGTGCTGGCATGGCTACGGCATCAGTCATGTCCGCCTTGGGATGTATGCCATCGGCACTTAGCTCGTGCCCCAAGTTGGTCCATTCCTTCTGAAAAAAGTTTATCTCTGAGCTCTCAGTCGAACTCCCCGACTGTCCAGACGCGTTAGAACTACTTTTAACTTCTGCAGGTGTTCGGATCTAGTCCTCCTGGTCACTAGGATATCGTCCAAATAGCATGCAATACCTCTGAGATTCTTGAGCATGGTGTCCATTATTCGTTGGGAAATTCCCTGGCGCCGTAGACAGGCCGAAAGGTAGAGGTTTATGGTAAATAGTGTTTTCGTCATATTGATCGCCAGAAGACGACGCGCCGGTTCCGCTAGCACTACCTGTTGATAGGCCCCGCTGAAGTAAAATTTGAAAAATTCTTGCCCTCCACTGAGCGCTACGAAAATTGCTTCGACCCTTGGTAAAGGATAGCGATCGGTGTCTAGCATAGGATTCACAGTTCGGCTCTAGTCGCCACAAAGGCGGACGTGTCCGTCTTTTTACCACTGGTACTACCAGCGTGGCATACTCGCACGTGGCTAATAGTGTGATCACGCCCATTGACTGCATTTGGTCGAGTTCTTTTTCAACTGCCAGAATCAGTGCGAAAGGCACACTGTGTGCCTTCAAAAACTTTGGACGAACGTCCGCTTTGAGAAAAAAGTTCTGCCTACTCTTCTTTTATACATTCCCAGTGCTTCTTTGAAAAGGTTGCTGTATTTTTGCAAAAGTTTGCTCGCCTCTACTTTTGCATCAGTGTTCGTCGGCTCCCGTGCCGAGTAAAGCTTATTGCAGGAAAACACAGTACTCCAGTCAAGCCGCACTTGCTGTAACCACTCTCGACCCAGAATTGGCAGTCGTTCCTTCTCAGTGACATACAATGGTAACAAAGCACTTTTTTCCGTTATGCTCAATTACAACTTCAGCCACTCCTGTTTGTTCGACTAATGCACCTGTTAAGTGCATAGACGCAACTTTGTCGGGGGCAACTTCAAAGAGGGAAATTTCTGTTGCCTGAGCGATATGACGGATACCGCTGCTCCGGTATCCAACTCCATTTCAACCGGAGTCTTGTTTATCAGAAGACGTACGGTTGTGGCATCCTTTGCGGAGCACGTCATGCCGTTTAGCATCACTTCAGTGTGACAGTCAAGCACTTTCATGTGCCGTGCTCGCGCATGAGATAACTTTGCGTTCTTATCAGACTGACATATACGCTGAATACACCCTTTCTTGCCACAGCCGAAACACGTCGCCGACGCATGTATGCAGTTTTAATGGGACAGCGTTAAAGAGCTCGTTTCGCAGAGATTCCGGCGTCGGTGTCGGCGACGGTGCCGGCGGTGGCATCGCTTGTTGTGAGCGAAAAATCATCATCTTGTGCGTGACCGAAAATAGAAAAAGATTCAAATAAAATAAATAATAAAAATTTCCGGGTCCGACTGAAGACCGAACTCAGGTCGTCTGCGCGGCAAGCAGCTGTTCTAACACACAGCCACGATTCTGCTTGGAATTATATATAAAATACCTTCATCTGCTTGGAACTGCAGTAAAAAAAAAGCCGGCAGATCCCACGCACTGTGGGAATCGATGTAATGCGAAGCAGCCAGGAAGGAGCAAATCATGCTTTACATATTTGCATGTCATGTTTTACATGTTAGGACCTGTCATTTATGTTCGTGATACAGTCATGTCACTCAATACCAAATTTGGTGTATCTCAAGCTAACGAAACGGCCGCGAGCACGCCATGAGCGTGGCATGCAAGTCATGACGCACATGACAAGTCATGATTTCCATATTACCACTTGTCATTTATGTTCGTCATACAGTCACGTGACTCAATACCAAGTTTGGTGTATATCAAGCTAACGAAACGGCCGTGAGCACGCCATGAGCGTGGCATGCAAGTCATGTGCCTCATGACATGTCATGATTTCCATATTGCCACTTGTCATTTATGTTCGTCATACAGTGACGTCACTCAATATCAAATTTGGTGTATCTCAAGCTAACGAAACGGCCGCGAGCACGCCATGAGCGTGGCATGCAAGTCATGTCCCTTATGACAAGTCATGATTTCCATATTACCACTTGTCATTTATGTTCGTCATACAGTCATGTCAGTCAATACCAAATTTGGTGTATCTCAAGCTAACGAAACGGCCGCGAGCACGCCATGAGCGTGGCATGCAAGTCATGACGCACATGACAAGTCATGATTTCCATATTACCACTTGACATTTATGTTCGTCATACAGTCATGTCACTCAATACCAAATTTGGTGTATCTCAAGCTAACGAAACGGCCGCGAGTGCGCCATGAGCGTGGCATGCAAGTCATGTCGCTCATGACATGTCATGATTTCCATATTGCCACTTGTCATTTATGTTCCTCATACAGTCATGTCACTCAATACCAAATTTGGTGTATCTCAAGCTAACGAAACGGCCGCGAGCTCGCCATGAGCGTGGCATGTAAATCAAATCATGTTGTTCATGACATGCACGTCCTTATTTGCATATTACCATCTGCCATTTATGTTCGTCATACAGTCACGTCACTCAATCCCAAATTTGGTGTATATCGAGCTAACGAAACGGCCGCGAACGCCCCATGAGCGTGGCATGTAAATCATACTTTTCATGACAATTTAGTCATGATTTTCATGATATGACCAGCCATTTATGTTCGTCATACGGTCATGTTATGCCATACCAAATTTGGTATAAATCCCATTAACGATACGCCCTGGAGAGCACAAAGTCGTAGGCGGCTAGATAGATAGATAGATAGATAGATAGATAGATAGATAGATAGATAGATAGATAGATAGATAGATAGATAGATAGATAGATGGATAGATAGATAGATAGATAGATAGATAGATAGATAGATAGATAGATAGATAGATAGATAGATAGATAGATAGATAGATAGATAGATAGATAGATAGATAGATAGTCAGATACGCTCAAACTCGCCGAAGTTCGCTAAGAAATGCTTCGCATTTAATAACTCGTGTTTGACAAACGCACGCGTCCTGTATACAGGCGTCACACTAGATGTAATATCGCAGTAATATTGCGCAGTACAAACGTACATTGCCATCGGGTGTTAGAAGATGTGAATATCATAACGACATTGTGGTTCAAAGCTATGCACCCATTACAAAAGGCAAACATGTTACTTCGTGTATTCCCTTAACACCACGCTGTGGTTGCATAGCAAGTTCGAAAACATTTCTCGCATTTCCCTCGCATAATCGCTCGTTGTTTAAAGCATGCTACCCATTATGTAGCATGCACTAAGTGATTGAAGTACGCACTAGGGACAGGATATCGCTATCGCGTTCAACTCTTAAAGCCGAAGATTAAGGGTCCCCCCAATTTTTTACTCCTTTGCTTAAAAGATCCAGACCGCCAACACATTTCTGACGCTGACATCTTTTAATGCAAATGCTTTCTGCCCTAGCTTTTGTGCAGTTACATGGTGTACGTCAGCGATGCTCATTGAACCATCCACTTCTGCTGCACTTTTCATTGCGGAATCCATCGCTAAAGCTTTTTTCGACTGGCTTTTGAAATGTTAGCTTCTTGTCTTCCTCGAATGGCACTCGTCTAAAAAATTTTCGGACTCGCACGAACTCGAGAGCGAACGCAGTTCCGCTACTAATTCGGAAATACATTTAGTCTCGGGCGCAAACCACCAACAAAACTTGGCTATCTCCCCAATATCTGAAGGCTTCGGTGCCAGACGGTCACCAAGCAATTTCCTTAGCTTGTCCTAAGACTTCCTTGATGGAAGTTCAGGAGCGGTAAGCGACTTGAGTACGGCGTACGTCTTCGCCCCTATTAGGCTCAGGAACGCATGAACATCGTCTGCCTCCGGTACGTTGTTGAAGTGGAGAAACGATGTCAACCGCTCGTCGTATGAAGTCTAGTCGCTTGAGGAGCCGTCAAAAGGCTCCATTTGGCCTATTCTTCCCACCACCTGAGTCACTGGAGCTGCCATCCCTGCTGCTCCGGTAGCTCGCTATGCGGCAGTGGCAGCCGCAGGAACTTCAACCAGGGTGGAACCTTCCTTCTGCCAGCGCCGCTGCTGGTTCGAAGTAGCTCGTCGCCAGATGTTACGTCAAGGCCCGGAGACGAACGTAGAACAGTAGCAATCAATTTATTGCTACTACATCGTACCCGCAAGTAAGGCGGTACAGAAAGGAAGCTTGGGCAGCCGAGAAACGTTCCAGCTTTATAAGTCATCACTGTCGGTGTGAACGGCGAGTGAGCAGGGTCTGCTCACTCGCCGCAGTAGGTGTCTATCTGAAGCGCATGTACATGACGAAGGCTGTAGTTACAGTCGGGTCACAGTGTTACTGGGTAGCCTAGCTGGCCGCTATTATCAACAACATGTGGCGCTATCGCATACATGACAACTACATCACTGCCGACCGCAATAACACGTAGTGGCGCTCGCCAGAACTTTGCGGGCGGATATGACGGAGGATGGGGGCAAGCCTACGATTGGATAAGCGTAACGTTAAAAGCAATCGTGGCCGGCTCTCATAGCTGGGATTACTAATATGTTTCAGTTTTCGTTTGTGTGCTTTTTCATTGAACCCCAAAGAGACGCGGTCGCAACAAAAAAGAAGATCACTACGAACACAATGCATTACAAAGACCCTGGCTGCCATACGAAACGCTCCTCTCTCTCTTCCCTCTTCTTGCTTCTGTGCGTTTGCGAGCTGTTGCTTTCCACACGTGCGGTAAGCTCTTGATTGTTGTTGAATGGGTGTAATGCACCCTTGTAGTTCGTCGGGTGGCTCACCGAACCACTCGCGAAGGGTCAACAGTACTGGACCACTCTGGTCGTTCCACAAATTTCCTGCTCAGGATGAGAAGTTTGTTGGCATGGAACGTTGTAAAGAACAGCAGAAATTACCTCGCTCCGAAACAGTAGCGGCCGCTCACGTTCGGACAAGTCAGGCGTCAGTCTCCACGTTTTTTTACCATGGCAACGAGGTTTACAACACCTTAGAAAGGTCAAGCAACAATGGTGTGTCAGCTTCCCTACGAAGGAGCTTCTAGCTCATTTCGTTAGGGGAGCCATCCTAAGTCACCGGGCTTGTCAGTGTGAATGAAATGTTGTCAGGTGACCCCCCCGAAAGTCAAGTGGAGGGTAGGCATTTTTTGCTTGTATTTTGAAATTTTCAAATCGAGTAACGTAGGACTGCGTGTCGTTATCAATGGCTTTCTTGCTGCAATAATCTGTCTGTGCTTCGGTCTACACAACCCACAATTTAAAAAAAATGTGGGGTTGAATAGGATCGTGGGTCCGTTTTAAAACGTTCATAACACCTTCACGCGCGTTCCATCACTCATTGATATCGAGGTGTTTCATCTTTGATATTGTTGGACAGAGCATGGAAGCACTTGTGCGACGCGTTATTGTACATATTTTTTTTTCACCCACACTGTTATCTCTTTCCAATTGTCACTTCTCTTTCAGGTCGTTGGGCGATGACCGTAGCGTTTGGATTGTATTTCATCTTCCCCATGTGTGATGCTGCGAAGTTGGATTTTTTTGTATCTACATATCTCATGAATTACCTCATTGACACAAGGGTAGAAAAACTCCGCACCGCCTTTTACCCAAACGTGGCCTTCAGTAGAATCATAAAGATCATAGGCATCTTCGACGACTTCGAAGGTGAGAAAGAAAGATTTCATTTCTTCTGCATATTTACACAAAGGGTGACGAGAACAAAAGCGAAATGCCATTCAACATTGTAGCTCGACGACGTGGGTGTGAGAGCAAAACCCCGACGGTGCCAACAGTGCTAGATTAGCATCGGTTTGAAAACTTCGAGGTGGAGCGCGCCACGTTTCCATCTCCTGCCGCAAGGGGGGCGCTCGCCACGTGGTCGTCCCGATTTCCCGGTTCGTCTGAACCATGGCGTGGTAGAAGCAATTTGCGTAGGCGGTCGTTCTTGATGCTATTGGTAGGGTTACGCGTTGATCGGGATACTTGTGGTTAAAGTGTTCATGCACCGTTGGTCAGTCCAACATACTTATATTACTTCGTAGGAAATACAAATTGACGTGTAAATTAAATGCTCTGGAACACCGTTCGGGGCTGGTTGCCGCAGAGCCGAGCGAACGTGGTTGACGGGGTGACAGCGACGCCAGCGCCGCTTCACTAGAGCAGACGGATAGGGAACGCATTTTTGCGATCGGCTCGCACAGAACTTACAAACTGTATCTAATCTAGCCGCGTTTTACGGGGCGTCTGCAGCTTTTAATGGGTATGTGCCACTGAAATTGCACAATCCCCACTATTCACATCCGCTGCACAAAAGATGAAGAAGCCGACGATAAATTGAAGATTCGGCTATGACTACAGTTGCGGACAATCCGAAAGATAGATGTATGGTTGGGTGGATGGATGAATGAACGAATGAACTTTGTTTTGACCATTTTTTTGCCAGGGAGAAATAAAAGGCATGTATCGCACGCTGCATGTTGGGTTAATTTATGACCCCTCTTTGCTCTACTGCAAGGGGTCCCTCATCACTTCCAGGAGTCCACAAAGGGTCTTTGAAGCATCCATGGCTGAGAGCCCACTGACACAGAGTGTGATTTTAAGGCCTCTTTACAGACATAATGCATCCTAATATGAAACACATAGGTGAACGCTAACACTACATCAAAAGAGATGGCTCTCCTTGGTCACCTATGGCTTTTGGGCTACAAAAACCTTCTCATAATGATAAAGACAGTGGTTCTCTTCGGGCCCGTACCACTTCTCTCTATATATTCTGACATTTATTTTAACTTCTTTGAAATGGCGCACAACAAATATTGACCTTATGAATACACGTTTCATCTGTTAATAATCCACTGTGCTTAACATCTGTATGCTAAATGTCTTCTTTCAGGAACGGCCGGCTGGGACATAATAGGCAAGACTGCTCTGAACATGGACAACGTGACCATTCTTGAAATGTGGATCATCCTATTAATCACCACTTTTACACTAGCCATATTAATTGCTTACCTATCAAATGTCTTGCCTTGGACTACATCTCGACCACAGCCTCTTCTGTTTCCTGTAATGGTGAGTCGAAAAATGAGTATATTTGGAAGCACTTTTAAATTGATGCTGTCAATAATGTTGAATACACTAACTAGCGAATAAATACAAAGCTTGAGCTGTCGGATAGTTGAAACTCATTTACAAGAGGAAGACAACAGACTGACCATGATAATGACCGGACGCCCCCGTCAAGTCGTGAAGCAGACATCGACGACAACCCCGAGCAGCGAACAAGCCGCAGGCAACAAGGTCTACCACCGCAGTACGGGCCGTCAACCTCGGAAGACCACCGCCATGACTTCTACTGCGGCAAGGATGACAGCCGCTGCGCCACAGCCCGCGATCGTCATGCAGCAGCCAAGGGAGCCACCGACTTTCCGTGAATCATCGTTTGAAGACCCGGAGACCTGGCTGGGCACCTACGACCGACTGGCCACCCTCAACCACTGCGACACGGAAGCGAAGCTGCGTCGCGTCTGCTTCTACTTGGAAGACGCGGCAAGGACCTGGTTCGAGAATCGGGAGTCTGCACTTCAAACCTGGGATCTCTTCCGCGGCACATTCCTGGACACGTTCAGGGCCATCGCCCGCAATGAAAGGGCCGGCGCTTTACAGGAAACGCGGGCCCAGCTCCCGAACGAAACATGACAATCTTCACGGAAGAGATGACCCGACTCTTCCACCACACCGACCCTGACACGTCCGAGGAGAAGAAAGTGCGTTCCTGATGCGAGCAGTAAAGCAGCAGCTCTTCGCCGGGCTGATACGGAATCCACCCAAGACCGTCCAGGAATTTCTATCGGAAGCGACGATGATCGAAAAGACGTTAGAAATGTACGCCGGACAGTACAATCACCGCTCAATTCAAAACATCCCGGCTGTTTATGCCCTCGACTCCGACGAGTTGCGTGAAATGATCCGAGCGATTGTGCGAGGAGAGCTGCGAAAGCACCTTCTCCGCAACCTGAAGTGACGTCGATTGCAGACATTTTGCGAGAGGAAATTCAACACTCATTGAGTGTTCCTCAGCCGGCCCCATCGCAGCCACAAGCCATGACCTACGCTGCTGCCGCCCGCCGTCACGTGCTCCCTCCGCGCCCACACCAAGATGCCGTTCCGCCGCACTTCCATCGCCAGATGCCGCCGCCGCAACCACCACCACCGACGTCCTACCGTCCTCCTGTCGGCCAGCGCTACGCACAAAGGAAAGCAGACGTTGGGCGCGCCCCTGACAACCGCCCGCTCTGCTACCATTGCGGGGAGGCGGCCACACCTACCGCCGCTGCCAGTACCGACAAATGGGGCTACACGGATTCGCCGTCAACGCGCCGCGTCCGCGGCGAGGCCAACGGCCCCACGACATTGCTGACTACCTCACCGGAACACAGTGGCAAGAACGCGGACCTTCCCGCTCGCCGTCGCGCGGCCGCTACATGTCACCGCACCGCCGGAAGTATACTGGCCCAAACCGGGGCCGGTCGCCTACCCGTATCCGGGAAACTAAGGGCAGCAACCGATGGAGGTGCGGTTGCCGTACGACGAAATGCCGAAGATCCCCCGTGTTGTGTTTTAAGCATCGGGACGATGCTTTTTCAAAGGGGGGCATTGCCACGCGCGTTTCTAATTTTCACTTTGCTCTGTTCTGTTTTCGCCCTCGAAGACTGTCAGCAATGCTCAGCGCAAACCGTGCCGCATTGTTCTAGAAGCTTCGTCGTGATTATTGTAGATCGTTTTGTTAAGATTACGCGCAAGACGCGAACACTCGAGCTTATTCCAGAGCTTGCGCGACAACCAGTGATAAGACTGGAATACTCTGACACACGTATAAATGCCGACCCGCTTCACCGCTTGCGAGTTTTTTGACGGCCGACTCTCTGTTCGCCGCTGTCATTGTACAGCGTGCCTTGCTTGCTGTAATCTGACTTTCAGTTTCCCGGCCACAAGTTCGAAATAAAGATGTCCAAGATGAAAATAAAGATTTTCATCTTGGAGACATCGCCTCCTGCCTTCGTCGACGTCACAACCACGTGACAATACGAAGCCAAGTATCCCATAAATAAGTTATGATAGAAGGTAGTTTTATTTCTGAGCAAGCCTAATGCTCATCAGACTATAATTTCAAGCATCGTAACGAGCCGCGTTCGCATCCATGTGCGCCTGTCGATCGACAACCCCTGATACCTACAATCAAGTAATTTGTCCTTGAAGCGGTAGCACGTCAACGTTCATTATTAACTAATGCGTACGCGTCTGCGCGGTTTTCGCTCCATACATCTGACACGTGATTCGTACCCACATGATTTTCCGTGCCGGTCATTTTCCGTGCGAGGGCCCTTGTTGTCACCCATGCGTCTCGGACCGAATACCGAAAAGGGAAACTGATTGCCCCATTCCGGATGAAATGAGCTCTACGTTCGACTACCTTTGGCGTCCATCGAATTTCGTCGAAGATTACTCTTCATATCACTTTTAAACAGGGGGAGAGCCTTCCATTCCTCATCATAAGCGAAATGTGAGCATCGGCACCAGCTTCAACACGAGTGACGCAATAAAAAAAATCCCAGCATATCCACGGAGTGAATGATGATGAGTGGGCGAAGCTCTGGAGGTTCATCGGTAAACCGTGAATCTTCCGTGAATTTTCGTCCAGTACATCATCAAAGACGTGACAAACACTGCGTGTATATATACAAGAAATTTTATTTATTCGTGAATGGTAGCCAGACGTTAGACGTGGCTTCCGGTCCCCCTTCATTATGACGGCTTTATGGTCGGTGAAGTGGAGGGATAGGGGTTGTTATATGGCTCCGTAGAGGATTCCTAGAGGGGAGAGACGGGGTGAGCGTAGGAGAGGAGAGAGAGGGGACGCGCGCGCCGCTCCGTACAGTAGAGAATTGCTAGAGGAGAGAAAGGGGGTGAGCGTTGGAGAGGAGAGAGAGCTGGAGGGGACGCGGGAAGGAGGGATGGACTAAGCCCCCGCAAGCACATCCAAGCAAGATCAAGGAATGGAGCCAACCTGTGCGACAGACATCACCTGCCTAGCCATTGCTAAGCTGCCCCTCTATGCTCTCGGCCATGACTATAGTGACTGTAGCGGTGGTGGACGGCCTTATTGTATTACAGTGTTCTCCTTGATATAGGTGGCCACACCGCCTGCGGGACGCTCTGCTTCCTCGGTGGGCACGATGTGAACTAGAGGTAGTCTGGAACGCGCTCATTCTTCATGGTCATCAGCGTCATCGTCATCATTATCACGAGATGCTGCCGGTTACGCCTGACGCAGGACAAGGCTAGACTAAGAGGAGCTGCGCCCCTAACATGGTCACGTGATGAAGTAACACATGACGTCAACATGGAGTCAGAGTTCGCCAGAAAGTGTAACGTCGTAATGATGCCACTATTACGTCGCATAACTCAATCTACGGCTTCATGAAAGAAAGATTTCCCCATCTCCCGCTAAAGGGAACCATGCGTGGATGCGAAGCAGCGGGGGAGATGCTTAAGCTTGAGCGGGAGAAACGTCGCCGCTCCCGTTTCACGGCAGCGGCCCGGGCGCTCATCGCGGCCCTGCACAGCAGAGAGAATGAGACGCGCGCGCTCCGTCATTTTGCAGCTGTCGCACCACCTGTATGCAGGTGTCGCACCACCTGTCGTGCGCGCCACTCCGTAGAGTAGAGGATTTTCAGAGGAGAGAACGGGGGATCGTAGAAAAGGGGAGAGAGGGGGGAGCAGACGCGCATGCGCTGTGGTAGTCAATCAACCCGGTCCTGTGCCAATCAACCCGGTCCTGTGCTTTCTGCTGCCACGTTATACCTGCAAACTTCTAAATCCCCTCTGCCCACCTAATTTTCTGTCTCCCCCTCACGTGTTTGCGATGCCTTGGAATCCAGTCAGTTACCCTTAATGACCAGCGGTTATCCTGCCGACGTGGTGCGTGCCCGGCCCATGTCCATTTCTTCTTGCTCCGTACAGTAGAGGATTTCTAGAGGAGAGAAAGGGGGGGAGCATAGGAGAGAAGAGGGGGGAGGGGACGCGCATGCGCTGTGGTGGGGTTGTGGGTAGCGGGAAGGAGGGACGGACAAAGCTCCCGCAAGCACATGAAAGCACGATCAAGGAATGGAGTCAACGGGACGCGGGCGCCGCTCCGTAGAGTAGAGGATTCCTGGAGGAGAGAAAGGGGGGGCGTAGGAGTGGAGAGAAAGGTGGTGTGGGACGCGGGACGCGGGAAGGAGGGACGGAAAAAGCCTCCGCAAGCACATGCAAGCAAGATCAAGGTATGGAGTCAACCTGAGCGACAGACACGACCGGTAGTGCGTGTTATTCTTTGCTTGCACCCACCACATGCCTAGCCATTGCTAAGCAGCCACTCTGTGCTCTCGGCTATGCCTCTGGTGACTGTGGTGGGGGTTGACGGCCTTATTGTACTACAGTGTTAGGGTTCGCATTGTGGGTACTTCCCTACTTCACGAATGTGACCGGACTCTGAGCCTATGTCAGACAGCGTTGGGTGTAGACAGCTAACTAGGGTAATCAATACGAACGAATGTAAAGAAAAAAAATTCCCCCATCTCCCTCTAAAGGGAACCATGTGTGGATGCGAAGCAGCGGGGAGATAATTAGCTTGCGCGGGAGGAACGTCACCGCTCTCATTTCGCGGCCCCGGTCCGGGCGCTCATCGCCGCGCTGCACAGGAGAGAGAATGAGGCGCGCGCGCTCCATCATTTTCATACCGCGGAACTACCGTGGCGCCCCCCAGCAGAGTATGCAGCTGTCACACCACCTCTCGAGCCAGCCGCTGCGTAGAGGATTCCTAGAGGAAAGGACGGGGGAGGATCGTAGGAGAGGGGGAGGGCACGTACATGCGCTGTGGGAATGTGGGACGCCGGAGCCGCTGCGTAGAGTAGAGGATTCCTTTGGAGAGAAGGGGGAGAGGACGCGGATGCGCTGGGGTGATGTGGGACGCGGGCGCCGGCTCCGTAGAGTACATGATTCCTAGAGTAGAGGAAGGGGGGTGAGCGTAGGAGAGCATAGGGGAAGGGACGCGCTGTGGGACGCGGGGGCCGCTCCGTAGAGTAGAAGATTCCTAGAGGAGAGAAAGGGGGGTCAGCGTAAGAGAGAGAGGGGGGAGGGGACGCGCATGAGCTGTGGTGGTGTGGGACGCAGGACGGACTAAGCCCCCCTCCAAACACATGCAAGCAAGATTAAGGAATGGGGTCAACCTGGGCGACAGACACCACCTGCCTAGCCAGTGCTGAGCAGCCTCTCTGTGCTCTCGGCCATGACTCTGGTGACTGTAGTAGTGGTTGGCGGCCTTCATATTACTACAGTGTTCTGGTTCGCATAATGGGTGCTTCCCTACTTCATGAAAGTGGCCGGACGCGCGACCGAGGACGCGGGAGGGATGGACAAAGCCCCGAGCATAAGATGCTTCGCATCTAAAAATTCCCCATCTCCCGCTAAAGTGAACCACGTGTGGATGCGAAGCAGTGGGGAGATAATTAGCTTGAGCGGGAGGAACGTCGCCGCTCTTACTTCATGGCAGCGGTCCGGGCGCTCATCGCGGCGCTGCACAGAAGGGAGAATGAGGCACGCGCGCTCCGTCATTTTCATACCGCGGAACTACCGTGGCGCCTCCAGCGGAGTATGCGGCTGTCGCACCACCTGTGGTGCGGGCCGCTCCGTAGAGGAATCATAAAGGAGAGGACAGGGGGGGACCGTAGGAGAGGAGAGAGAGGGGGGAGGGGACGTGCATGCGCTATGGAGGTGTGGGAAGCGGGACCCGCTCCGTAGAGAACATGCAAACACATGCAAGCAAGATCAAGGAATGGGGTCAACCTGGGCGACAGACACCACCTGCCTAGCCATTGCTAAGCAGCCTCTCTCTGCTCTCGGCCATGACTCTGATGACTGTGGTAGTGGTTGACGGCCTTCATATTACTACAGTGTTCTGGTTCGCATAATGGGTGCTTCCCTACTTCATGAAAGTGGCCGGACGCGGGACGGGGGAGGGATGGACATAGCCCCGAGCATAAGATGCTTTGCATCTAAAACAAGATTACTTACGTCTTCGACGCGCCTTAGGAAAATCCACATAATGACACGTGGCCTACTGCGATTCTTCTCAGACAGGTAGAATCACAACAGGCGTCCATAGCTGGGAAGAGTGTAACGAATGCGTGGCTGACAAGCCAACCAATTACACAGTGCTCAGAAGTAATCAGGTATCATAATGACCTTCAACAGCATCAAGAACTTGTGCATCTGCACAGGTGCGCATGTTGCTCACCTGTGCAGGTGCTTACCATTAGTCGGTACTTGGATAATTTGCAAAACGAAGAACTATGGCGCAGCAGGCACTTTTCAACGGCACTTGCAGTAGGCGCGCTAGGATAGTTTGAAACGGCCAATGTTACACGCACAGATGTTCCTTTCCTCGCGGCAGGATTGACGTTGTACACCGAGAAAGCAAGCCAGGCTATTGATTCAAAGACGATATGAACGGGGCCCGATTATGCATCACATTCTGCTATCGAAGCTTTCACATTCTGCATTATTTCACATTCTGATTATGCATCACATTCTGCTATCGAAGCTGAAGCTTTCTCAATGCTCTTCGCGTTTTCGTGCTATTCACAATGTGTCTTTCGTCCGCAGGCCTTCAGCTTGTATAAAGAAGTATCATTTCAGAGGACGAGAGCTCACGCAACCAATGGAAGGCGCCCTTCAACACCATGCGAATATTCATGCCTTAGGCTAATACCCGAAGCCGAATTACATGAAGATGCATTGACGGGCTATGCTCGTATTTTTCTAAATTTTTGCGGGACATCACTTACACGATCGCACCCGCTTAGCACTGTGTGACGGGCTCTAATCGGCTGTCTGATTTGTTACGAAGAGCTGGACGAACTTTTTCCGACGCTATGACGCGCCTACTTGCTTTTACTCCAATACTTGGTCAGTTCCACGCTAAAGCGGTCAGAGAGATCCGAACTAACGCAAACGCTGTTGGCCTTGCCGGTATAGGATCTCAGAAAATGAGGAAAACGGAGAATATATAGCCGTAAGTTAGACGATTCACACCTCCAAAATAGCCGAGAGTAATTATTTCATTACTGAAAAAGGGTGCTTCGCTATAATTTGTGTTTGGCTCAGTTTCGACGTACCGTAATGGCAGACCTTTAAACGAACTGGCCATCGTGCTCTACGTTGGCTCTTGTCGCTGAAATGTCCATCAAGATGCCAGGGTCAGTCGGGGCTTCGCCTGCCATAATAGCATGTCTGCATTGCGTACGAACGTTGCCGTAAGCACTCGGTCATTGCTGCGCTGCCCAGCTCCCAATAGCATCTTACCTATCTCCTTCATTGTCTCAAACTTTCCTACGATAGGAACGCAAGAATTCGTGGATTTATGAACTATTTTGCTTCCTGCCTGATCTATCAACATATTTCACCTCAAGGCCTCTATATCGTCACGCGACACACTTCACCATTCCCGACTATATCCTCTATTGCCAGACTTCTGCCACTGGTGGCTGGAAGGAAGATGCTCATGATAACTAGCATCCGCATAAGTACATTTTAAAGACGATAGCCTTTCTTGGGATACTTCAACGCAAAAATTTTGTTCTGTCTGTCTGTCTGTCTGTCTGTCTGTCCGTGACCCGATTCAGCTACTCGGCCAAAGTTTAACCACTTTCTGAATGCTAGCCATCTTGAACTGGTGTTTCCGTTCATACTTGTGAACATATTCGATCAAAAAGCAAATACTACGCATACCTGAGGCGCAACAATAATATGTAAGTGTCAGGTCGTGTGTTCTTTTATTTATTCTGTGTTTGTCAACAGGATAAACTTTTCGTTGGGCTAGTTGGTACATGCTTACTGAAATACAAATAGACGCAAACCTACGACGAAGAAAATTAGAGACAGAACAGAAAGGGCGTCACAGAAAGAGACGCCCTTTCTGTTCTGTCTATAATTTTCTTCCTCGTAGGTTTGCGTCTATTTGTATTTCAGCAAGTTCTCAACAGGAGTTTTCCCTCGTAGCACGCATACGGCAAACGTCACAGTATATTCAAAAAAGATGACAAGAGTGATCTTTCAAATTACCGCTCTATATCGGTGTTTCGGTGCCCTATCGGTGCCCTCCTTCCCGCGTCTCACAGCCCTTCTTTCTCCTCTGCTACGCTCCCGCCCTTTCTCTCTTCTAGGAATCGTCTACACTATGGAGCGGCGCCCGCGGCCCGTTGACTCCATTCCTTTATCTTGCTTGTGGGTGCTTTGTCCGCCCTCCTTCCCGTGTCCCATACCCCCCTCTCTCTCCTCTCCTATACTCCCGCCCTTTCTCTCTCTACTCTAGGAATCCTCTACACTACGGACCGGCGCCCACGTCCCGTTGGCTCCATTCCTTGATCTTGCTTGCATGTGCTTGCGGAGGCTTTGTCCATCCCTCCTTCCCACGTCCCACACCCCCTCTCTCTCCTCTCGTACGCTCTCTACCTTCCTCTCCTCTAGGAATCCTCCACTCTACGGAGCGGCGCCCGCGTCCCGTTGACTTAATTCCTTGATCTTGCTTGCATGTGCTTGCGGGGGGCTTTGTCCGTCCCTCCTTCCCGCGTCCCCTCCCCTCTTTCTTCTCTCCTACGCTCCCCCCTTTCTCTCCTATAGGAATGCTCTCCTCTACGGAGCGGCGCCCGCGTCCCTAATCTCCACAGCGCGTGCGCGTTCCCTCTCTCCTACGCCCCCCCCCCCCTCGTCCTCTCCTCTAGGAATACTCTACTCTGACCCTAACATAGCAGCTTAGGAGGAAGAGGGGAACGACGATGGTACGAATGGATGCTCTCTGCCAACGATACAAAACATGGAACGAAAGGAACACGGGGAATATAGTTTCTGCTTTCTTCCAGGAAACAAGTTTGTTTCATAAGGGCCAAATGCAAAATCATAGTTGCTATGCTGACGAGCCACAACACAGTATTTTCTATGCTCTTAACCAGGTGGTCATTCACTGAGAAGTAAAAAAAACGTAGTGCCATTGCCTACCCTCTTCAGCAGCTGCAACAATTGCATGAAAGGGGATGAGGTCTACGATCATGCTGGGAATAACCACAGATATTTCACCCGTGAGAAAAAGTGGTACCAGCCTCTCTTTACCCAGTCACCGTCCATCGACATCCGCTGTACAAGCCGCTTTGTTCCATCGCCTGTAACCCGGTTGTCTTTGTCAGGCTAGGCGTAGATGTGTCTTCCGCCTCCGATTCCACGTACCGCCTGGCCAAAGCGATGACATGGCGCTCCGGGGACTGTCTTGTGGGTTGTCGCCGTCTTGAAAGGAAGGTGGAGTGCTGCAGGTGCACCGGGAACTGCTGCGATAAGGTGCTGCAGTTCGGGAGAGCCTCGCTCGACGTCTAACAAAGTCGGCATCCACTTTCCTGGCCTCTCGTGCTGCTACCTCCAGATCCGGGAGCCTGCTGCTGTCGCCGCGGGTGCGACGCTTTCCTCTGCGATCTTTTTAGGAGTGTAGCTCCTTAGGCCGGCACCCCGCCGTCGCCGTCGCTGTTGAAGCTCCCTGGCACGGTGCCAGCTGTACCGTCTCCCCCTCACGCGGGAGGATAAATGAGTTTTATGAGCGCTGGAACGCCGATGGCGTCTGCGCGATGTGCAAAGCGCGAGAATTCGAACGCAGGCGAAACGGAGGCAGATTAGTCTCCCTCTCCGTCTTTTTTCGACTCTGCCCTCTACCCTCAAACCGGCGAATGCGCGAAACCATCGCTTCACCCTGTAGGCGCTGAGACATGGTCCCAACTAGGGCTGCAGAAATTGCGTCTTTTCCTTTCCTCACCCTCTCCTCCTCATTCACCCTGTCGTCCGCCCAGTGGTTGGTCCGTTACCTGGACAATGAAACGCCGCGTTCGTCCAATTTCTAAGGAGCTTCGCTCATCGGTTGTATTCGCACACGGAACAACTGCTAGTTTTCGTGTTCGGCACTCCACAGAACAATGCCTTTTCTTCTCCTGAGCTTTTTTACCACGGCTCGGATCGCGTGCCACGGGCCCTTCACGGACCAATCGCGTCCGTGGACGTGACAGGGGTGCACACATCTAGTAATTTTCTGTGTCTTACACATCATGACCACTTTGCGACATTCGTCACGTACCTCGTGCCCTTTACGCTTGACAACGGCATACTTGTGGCCTCTGAAAAGAAGCGTCGTCGTGGCTTCGTATGCATCACTGGCGCTGATCGTTTATCCGTGGCTTAAGACAGCGAAACTAATCACTGCGATGCCAACAGTGGCGGGAAATACGGTCTGTATCTTCACAGGTAAGACAAAGTGAACGCGGGTCTATGTGCGACATGCGTCTGGTTTTTGGAGCTGTGGACATGTGGGTGTCTGGTCTTGCGACAAGGTCGCGTGAATGTCGGTCGGTCGCGAGAATGTCACCTCTTGCGTCGGTGACCAAGTCACTATTGGTGGCTGGCGCTACGACTTCGGCGTTGACATAGCGGGTGGTGGACGTCGAACACTGGCGTCGTAGCTCATGAGAAGCTGCTTGGAATGAGGGTCCGCTGTCCAGAATGCTTGCCAGATTTCGTCGCGAACGACTTCGACGGCCGACGCCATAGGGGTTTCAACTACTGCAGTCCGGTACTTCTGCAGTTCTACAATCTCCCAAATAAGGTGTCGCAAAGCGCTCTTATTCTGAACCGTCATGGCAGCAGTGATTGGGGTGGTATAGGACATGGTATCATATTGGCTGCACCTTGATAAATTCAGCCACAGTACTTGGAGGGTTGCGCAGAAGCCCGGTAAAAAGTTGCTCGTTCACACGGCACATGAGGAAACTCACCTTCTTGTAATCAATCATGTTCGGGTTAGCTAGACGAAAGAGACGCGTCATATCTTCGGCGAACATCGTGAAAGTTTCATTGGACTGGCTTCTGTGTTCTCGTACCAAAGTACGAGCACTGTCGTCAAGGCAGAAATAAGCACGGTATAGCATTTGTTGATCAGACCACTGATTCATCTTGGCAAGACGCTCATAGTACTCAAGCGAGTCGTCAACGTCTTCGTGGGCACCACCACTACAGCAATCGAGTCCCAATGGTGGAAGGAGCGTTACCTTGGGATGGTTTCGGAGGAGAGCTGCCTTGGGGCACCTGTTGCGGGCTTGCGTTTGCCATCGGTAGAGGTAAGCGGTGTTAGGGAGAAGGGTCCTGTGATGGTGAGTGCTCTCGAGCAAGGCCTCGCCACCGCCGACTGAAACGATGCGTGGGAGTTAGAATAGGCGACAGTGCGTCAGGCCTATATGAACGGCTCCCAGTGGCAGTGTGGAGCATCAGGCAGGGTCGTGGTCCAGTGTCACGGTGCAACGCTAACGGAAGACAAGAACGCCTTCAGCGAAACAGCGTGTTCGAGTCAGCTGAACAGGAAAAACTTCTTCCTCATCTTCAAATATCCACAGGCTCACTACATGGTGTTCGTTAAATACCCCCTTGGTCGCTTTCGTCTCCATATAGTCTACACATACACCGGGTGTCCCAGCTATCAATAGCAAAGGGTTAAAAATACAATATTTGAGGCAGGCGAGTGAAATCAGTTGAATATTGCTTACAGCCATCTTGTGAACTACAGGCAATATTTTGTTTCGCAATTGACTAATTTGTTAAGTAGGAATAATTAAATAAAATTGCTAAATATTTACTTTAGGCAAGATACAAGATTTGCAAAATTCGAGAGCGTCTTCAGAAACCCTCAATGCATTATTCACGATAAAGAAAGTCTAACCCGCACCATTTTTTCTATGCTGCAAAGCCCGCGACATAGAAAAAAAACTTGGTTGATCCCTCCGTCATAGGAATCGGTATGACACGAAAGTGTCCTTAGAGAAGTTGTTGAATGTTTTCTGTACATTGAAATAAGATAGCTTGCGCAATTTCTGTCGGTGTTTGACAGTTATGACACCGTTTAACGTGAATGCATCCACGTTGACGCTTGGTGGTACATCTGTATCCCGACGACTAACGTCCGCGATCAATGGTTAAACAAACCCTTGCGGTCATAGATGCTCGTGGTAGCTGTACGTGGAGAGCGGAATCAGAGAAAGCGGTGTGACATCCAGAAGAGCGTCACTGAGCGGACGCCGAAATTGGGCCAAGGTCGCCTACTCGTGGCATGTTAGAGTTATTGAACACCACTACCCAACCAGAGGGAAACGCAACGCGCGTCGTGTCTTCCCCGTTGGTCGGCTGCAATTTTTCACAGGGCGAGCGTAAGTTGGGAACGCCAAGTTACGCCACGCGAAACACTCGAGCGTCGCAGAGCATTTTACGGTATGGATAGACGCTATGAGTGAGGCCGACGCTGGGGGTAACGTCGCCACCTGGCAATCTGCTAATGCGTCGATAAAATTTCACTTTTGCTCTTTGAAACGTGCTGATTGGGATGGACGCGTAGAAACGAGGCTTTTGAAGGAACTAATCGCGGATTTCATGGTCATAATGCATTACTTCACTTAAGCAAGAACACTGTGAGAGCTGAGTGGTAGATATAAAAGACGCGTTTGTATAGCCTAGGCAGCATGTTGCCGTGGCGCAGTGGATAGCGTGCCCGGCATCGCTTGTCGTGGACCAAGGGGTCATAGGTTCGAAACCCGCTGATGGGACTTTTTTTCTTTGTCTTCTGATCATGTGTATTTTTTCGACGTCTTTTGCGTGACGGAAATACGTCACTGAAATTTTGTTGGACCCCGGCATAAAACACTTTCGTGTTAAAAAATCACGTGACTAGCCCATTCGCACGCCGCGACCGTGCTGCTCTCAGCCGTGGTTTGAGCGAACAAAATGAATTGTTGTCCGTAGTAGCGGTAGGCCGACAAGTTGGCGGTGGTTTCTGGGGCCCGTTGCTAGTCACTTGGCGCGCGTGACTATGCAGTTAATTACAAAACAAAAGATTGCCTGTAGTGCGCAATATGGCTGTAAGAAATATTCAACTGATTTCACTAGCATGTCTCAAATATTGTATTTTGATCCATTGGCTAAACATAGCTGGGACACCCTGTATACA